>JZKD02S2153371.1:75025-108041 GCA_000966675.3 Picea glauca | reverse complement strand
TGCAGTCCTTTGTCGCATTTATTATTTGTATGATCATTTATATGTTGTAAACCTTTGATCCTACACACACATTAGCAGCGTTTCCTAGACTAGCCAAGTCAGGAACATTACATATAAGGCCTCAAATTGGGGTTTTAGTGTTTTTATGGGAATTTTTAAATTAGTAATTATCAGTTATCTCTTAGTTTATGCACCTAAGCAGAAAAGTGAGTTGACAAAAAGTGTCACTCTAGTTAACTTTGAGTTATTGATCAGTTTTAGAGGCATGCGAGAATTTCCTAAAATAGTTGTTTTTCTAAAATTAGTTGTTTTTGAAAATCTCAGATAGTAATTATAAGGGATTGAACTTCCATTGTAATAGTTAGGATGGAGAAGGATTAAAAGAAAGTTATTTTCCATTCTCATGTGTTTGCATGGGTTTTTAGATCTCATGAATGAATCAGAGTTTATTGGCTACATCAAATGGTCTAAGGTTATGTTCCTTCAGATTCATAGGTGGTCAACATTATGATGAAGCCTCTAGCAGAAGGGATGTTCGAGATGAAGAGGGAGTAGCTTGGTTTGGTGGAGAACACAGTCCTCACAAAGGGGGAAGTATTAGTTTACCCAATTCCTCTGACCATGTTCTCCATTCATCTTCAAAAAATTGAGTTGTTGATTGCTTGGTCATTGTTGGAGAGAAAACATATCAATGGGAGAGAGACTTGTGAGGGTGTTTTGCCTCATATCCCACTTTTCGTCAATTTTGTCACTTGGACTAGGAGGGCACATTTCTTGCATAAAAATATGTAGTGTTGCATAAAAATATGTGGAGTAGGTGAGTTGGCACTTGTGGGTGCATAAAAATATGTGGAATAGGTGAGTTGGCACTTCTTGGCATGTGCCTACCTACTTGGCACATGTAGAGTTCAACTTGTAGACCCATTTTCTATTTGTGGACCTAGTCTAGGGTTAGGGTTTTACCTTACTTGTAACTCACTCTTTCTCTTACTCCATAAAAGGAATGACAAGCACATCACTTCATTATTATTAACAAGAAGATAGAGGAGAAAGCATAGAGAGAATGTAACGTTTTGTTGTGTGATTCTTCATTTGGGTTGATGTAGCTTTTGGAGAAAGAAGTAAAGTTAGGGTTTACTAGTGATTAGCATGTGTTTCTCTAGCTAGTGTTTGTTATGTGTTATCCCTCAAGATGTTCCCAGCTGTTGTTGGAACGATGTTGAGGCACCCCAGGGGCCAAGACTCGAGATGAATCTTAAGGCCAGATTTACAGTAAAATAATTGTGAAATATTTGGGAAGTTCTTCCCTCTCTCTCTCTCTCTCTTTCTTTTGAGATTATAGGACCTCAAACAATCTCAACTCAATTGACAAATGCTCTCAACTATCAGAGGCATTTGTCCATGAGTGTTTCAGACAATCAAACTTGAAAGGAGGATGAAATGGTGGATTAGAAAAAGAACAAAATAAACTTACAAGGCACTACTAAGAATGAATCATATAGCTTATAGGAAATGAATAGCATGTTGAGCAATTAAGAATTCAACAACTCTAACAATTGTAAACAGAACAATAAACACATGCTTCAAAAGTTAACATCTTCATGCATTCAAATACATGGAGGTATCCTCTGCATGTCATTTAAATGCACAAAGAAAATGACAAGAAATGGTCATACATTCAAAGGAAATCAATTATGTAGCATTACTAGACATTATACAGTAACACTGAATATGATGAATGGCTTGTTGTCTGAGCTTTTATTAAATCAGATCTGATACAAGAAAGCAAAAATGGGAGGAAATGCTTTACAAGAACACAAATACTGTAAAGAGGAATTACAAACTAAAACTTAAACGCAGGGGATGAATCTTTGGTTCCCTATTGCATTTATCAATTGACTGTGCTCAAGGTATCTATGGTCGAACAGCTCTAGTTGCAAGAAACTCTTAAATTCCCCAAAGTGTCAACCTTGACAATGAGCGCCTACTTTGCCTTTTATCCTTCTCACTCATGCCCTAAACTACTTTTTAAAACCACTTCCAGCTTCTTGAAACCGATTACTGTTTCTTGATTCTTGGATGGTTTCTCCTCTGGTAAAATCGTAAAAAATCCCCTTATGTGTTGGAATTTTGTTATGAGCAAATCATGGAACAGCTGGGAATTCACGGGCCAAGCTATCATTTCTATTTTTCCCCTTAGAATGCCTGCAATCATTTTTTCTAGTGACTGGAAGCTCGAAATCATAACTGCTAAGATCGTGCGACTCAGCAATCAACGAATCGATCTCAGTGATCAATCTCGACCGTTGATCTTTTAAACGCAGGCCTGCTTGATCGAGCCACTAGTAATCCGTTGGAGCAATCCAGGTCTGCAAAGGCGTAAAACTCAGCAGTTGTCGGATCAATCTCGGAGAGCCACCTCGGTCATTGATCTGAGAAATTTTAGGCCTAACGGCCTATTTGTAGATCGAGCAATCTCAATTGTTGATCTGAAAGCGGGCACGTGATTGGATCTGGACCATTGATTGGTTCCGCCTGCAAGAGGTCCGAAAGCAGATTTGGACCGTTGATCAGTCCCGCTTGAAAGAGATCTAAGAGCAGATCTGGACCGTCCATCAGAGCTATCCAGAGCTAGGACCCGTGAGAGATTCCGACGAAGGAACTCAGAGGACCATCGATCTCGAGCTTACAAATAGGATTGGATCTCGACCGTCGATCGAAGGCATCTCATCGGAGTGGTCGGAGTTCGAGCTTAAGACAAGACTCCGAAGAGGGGACTCCGAAGGGATTTGGCAAGACAAATATGGATCGTCCATTGGAGGTCCAAGGATCGCTGAGGGTCATCGATCTGGGGCTGCGAGGGAAAAAAACAGCTAAGTCAAAGACCATCATGTTGACAACAGCTTGGACACATGACGATTTTCTATCGACCCATGGTGGCACTGACGTAGTAGTGGATCAGGACACGTGTCACCTGAATTTGAGATTTTTACGTATGCATGTGGCGGGTTCCACATGTCCACGTGGCAGCCTCTAGTTGGCTCTGACAGTACTTCGCAAGCGCGCTGACGTGACACTCAGCCAGGATGCTTCGAAACCCGAGAACAGATCTGGACCATTGATCGATCCCAAAAGAGGTCCAAATAGATCTGGACCGTCCATCGCAGGTGCCACTTCAGAGTGCTGCAAGATTAGCTTCAGACGGGACTCCAAAAAGGGAACTGCGAAATAAATCTCAACCGTCAATCTGGAGCTGCACAAGGAGGTCCAAAAACGCACGAGAGTCATCGCCCTGGCTTGACCAAGAACCCAAATTGACTAAGGCAAAGATCGTCATGTTGACGTCACCCTGGACACGTGGCGACTTTCTATTGGCCCACAGTAGCAGTGACGTGGCAAGGGAGCAGGACACATGTCACCCAGATTTGGCATTTTTACCTATTCATATGGTGGGTTCCACCTGTCCACATGGCAACCTCTAATTGGTCTGACTGTGCTTCGCTAGCACTCTGACGTGACACTTGGTTGGGAGGCTTTAATACTTGAGAGCAAATTTAGACTGTTGATCTCATCGGGGGCACAACTGATGGCGCCTATCAAATCTGGGTAGTTCATCGGAGGTGCGCCCATCGAAGCACTCGAGAGTTAGGTCGCAAAGGGAACTCCGACGAGGGGACTCTAATGACCGTTGATTTAAAAGGTTGGGCATGCGACGCGATCTAAGTCGTTGATCTCTCGAGGTCTGAAAAATCTCGAAATCTTGCGCTTTGTTCTTTAAGTCGCGGTCTTGTGATAAGCCCCTGGGCTAATAGACTTAGGCCCCCTTTTCACGCGCGACAAGCCCCTTTCGGATCGTGACAATCCCCTTTTGGACTGTGACGAGCCCCCTTTCGATTGCGACAAGCCCCTTTTGGACTGCGACAAGCTCCGAGAGCTTAATTTTTTCCTTATACGCACAAGGGCATGGATTTTCTTGTCGTTTCTTCATTCTACCTGAGGAAAATTTTACTCTGAGCTTCACAGAGGCTCCTGAAGCTCGACTTTCTGCTGTTAACTCATCTGATCTCGACCTAGCCATCCATTTCATCAAACCCTCATTTCTTTGACAAGAACAAATATATCACTAACACTACGCTTGTGAGAGGAGGAAGGGTTTTGCACTTCAAGCTTCAAAAGAGCAAAATAGTTGTGATGTTTAGCTTTGCTCGAGATGCGTTGAAAAGGTTTTGCATTTCCAACTGAGTTGTTGTAATATAATTGTTAGAATTTTAAGGGCGAACTAGAAACAGAATTATCTTTTAATTTTATTTACTACTGTAGTTTTGGATCAGCAATATATAAACAAATTCTGATGTAAACCAATAACAGAAATAATACAATGGATCTGAACATTACCTTAGCAAAAACAAAGAACAGATATGAACATTACCTTAGCAAAAACAAGGAACAGATTTACCTAATGAGCTTGTTGTTATCCTCTTTTTTGTATGCTCAGAAAAAACTATAAGAGTCATGGATCAAACCCTCAGGGGTAGATCTCATCATGGACTTGTGAACAGTTTTGCCGAGAAGGACTTAGGGAAAAATATCAGAAACCTAGCCAGCATATCAAACAATAAATACTAGGCTAAAACAAGGACACCACTGTCCAAAAGAAAGGCCACTTACAGCCTTAACAAGAGCTGTCCAAAACAAAACAGCATAGAGGCAGCAACATAGGTGGTACTAGTAATAGGACAGCAACAGCAAACAAGTTACAAGAAAGAGGACAGGGGTTGCAACAGGTGGCACCAGAAAAAGAAGGGCGGCAACAGTAAAACCCCAATCAGCAACCACAATCAGCGGCAGGCTAAGGAAGAGTGGAGAGGAGGGGACCACAACCAAAACCTAGCAAGAGATCTGTCCAAGAGAGTGTCACACCCTTAAACCAGTAAGAGGATTGTCCAAGGAGAGGGTTGTACCACAAACTCAGCAAGAGGATTGTCTAAAGAGAGAGTCATACCACAAACTCATCCAGAAAACCAGATCCAAGAGGGCCACACTACAAACCAGTAGGAGAAGGCAGATCAAGGAGGTCATACCCTAATCAGCAAGAGAAAAAGAGATCCAAGGAGGCCGCACCCTAACCAAAAACTGAAACAAGGAGCCGCAGCAATAATTTCAGACCAAGAAAATGAAGGAAGAGAAAATGAATAATGAGTGAGAGAGTGAGGGCAGAGGTCTCTTACTATAGTTTAGGTGGGTAGGTTAGGGGTTACAAATTAGCCCTAATTTTAGGGTCAAATTAAAAACCCAACAATTAAACAAAATAAATAATTAATATTTTAATCATAAAATATTAATTAAAAAGTCAACAAGTCAAGGCGGCTAGCAAAGACCAAAACCACATAAACATTAAGTAGGACGTGGCTCAAGCAAGGGGATGCAACAGTAACAAGACAAAGTCAAGGGGGGTTCTTCTTCAATGGCAAAATGTCCACAAAGGTCTCATGATATAACTTATAAGTTTTTATCATCCCAGCATAAGAGGAAGTTCAATGATGTGATCATGTCCTTCTTAACTGCTCCTAGGTCTCATGGACCATCCCGGGAGAGAAGAAGATCGTGCATCATCTCTGCTTGGTACTTAACCAAGAAACTGCCTAGTCCCAGATCAAGATACCCCAGAACACATCCGGGGGCCCTAGATCACAACTAAGGTACACGACCAAGGATCAATCCAAGCACGAGCAAGGATTCCCTAGAACACATCCATGGGCCCTAGAACACATCTAGGGACTTATAACATCAAACTATTTGGTCCTTGACCAAGAACCCCATCAATACACTGGGGGGCCCTCACTAGGGTCTTTTGTCATGGATCTAACTATTTGGTCCCAGACCAAGAACCCCAGGAGTGTACTGGGGGCCCTAGATCTCAGCTAGGGTCTTTGCCATCCTCCCAGAGAATGGCTCTTGCAGTTGCTTAATTTTAACAATAATCACCTTACGTGTAAAATAGAAAAAGACAAGTTCACAATCCCAAATTGTGTTACAAAACTGCTTTTTGGATGAATTTGTTGCTGATTTATTAGGTTAATTTAATGAACATCCAGGCTAAAAGTGAGCTGATTCAGTATGCTTAATTGGCATTTTCAGATCTGGTTTTGTTGCTGATTTAGTTGTTGGTTGCTAACGTAATTTTCAGATCTGATTTAAAGGTTAGATCTTGCCCTAAACACTGCTAAAATGATCTAACAATTATATATTTGCAGTGTCAACACTCTGTATGTTGCCTACGATGATTTGTGGTTGCAGAATTGGAAGTTTGAATAGGGTTTCCGGAAAAATAAGATTAAGATTAAGGCTGAAACAATTTTGGTTGTTGATTTGTGGTATTTCATAGGTGAAATTGTCATCGAAACATACTGCTGGATAGGTCACAGGATCCAAACCTACCGAGTCCTGCGGGGTTAACAACAACTATTGGAGCAGCGGTTAATACCGCCCTCCATCTAGAAAACTAGGGAAGAGGGGGGAAACCCCTGGGGGGCTAACAAGGTACCAGCTTCCTCACTCTGAAAACCTGATGCATGGAAAGATGAGGGGAATTTATTTCTCGGAAAAAAAAGGACTAAAGTTATATTTAAGTTACACATCATTAATGTTGTTAAATTATATTAAGAATTAGGTCATGTCTTGATTATAAAGTAGGTGTATGGGATTTTGTTATGGGACATTGTCTTCCCTATATGTATTGACATCCACCATGTCGAATAATTAATCAACTATAAGTTTCTCTCTTATATTGTGACTTGCATTTATTGTCTGCAAACTTGTGTGGTTGTCTGACATAACTAAATTGTTATAATTATGGAAAACTAGGCAACACAACATGGAATTGTAAAGTCGAAGTTGTTGATCTTCTCAAAGGAAAAGTTAAAGATAAGAAAGAGAAAGAAAGGAACAATCTTGTTGTTGATATTAGATAGTACTAAAGGCGAGGAGCACGTAAATGATGGTGACAAAACCAGCGATGATGATTTATTATTTTGAACCACTGGATCTCCAAGAGAGTGGGAACAGTGGAAGGTTTGCTCGACATGGAATGTTATCCAAGGGAATTCGAGAATTCAAGAACTCTACTTTTACGAGGGTAACTACAACCTAATGGAGCACCTATAAGAGTTCTCGATCTGTGGGAGGAAAGGAGCACCTAGCAATCGGAATTTTGAAAGTCATAAAGTTTTTGTAAACATCTTTTTATATAATGGTGTGAGCAAAATATTGATCTTAAGCTTTTGAATTAAGGGGGTGTTAAAATAAGAAGTGGTATTTCATGTTAAAGGGGAGTGTTAGAGTGATAACACTCAGTAAAGTATTGTTAGGAAACCAAGTAAAAGCAAGGCCATAAATAATGTTAATGACATGCATTAACTATAGGTTTGTTGAGAAAGTAGTTGAATAACTTATTACATGATGTATAAAAGAAGCCCATGTTGATGTATTCAATGACTCCTTTTTAATTAATAATACATACTCCATATATGTGTGTGTGTTTTCTCTCTCCTGATTGTGCATCTCTCTTTACCAACAGCTTAAAGGTGAACAAAAATCTCAAATGTTCTTGAGAACTCAATTTTACAATGTTCCAGTTTCCTAATAAGGCTAGGGTCGGAATGCAAAAATAATGATAAAATGTAGATAAAATCAATGAAAATAGACAAAAAGCAACAAAAGGACCATTTCAAAAGTCCAAAATGACCTTGGAATGGGATTCTAGGATGATGAAGACAAAGGATGCAAAATCTTCTTGACAACGAAGTCGGGCATGGGAAAACAATCAACTTATCCATAAATCAAGCTATGGCTTCTGTTATCTTGCTTGCCTGGAAAAAAAAAATGTGAATTCTCCACATGTCATCGTTCTATCTTTTCCACTTTCTATTTTAAAATTTAAATAGTATTGGTCTCTCATTTATAGTAGATTATTACAAGTGCAATCACATAAGGTAGGGGTGTAGATTTATCACAAAGATTGTCTCCAATAAGCTGGGAACATTTTTCACCATCAAATATACTCCTGTTGCTTGTGTGATATCCTATAATTCCTTTCTTTCACTTTCCTTTCTTATATAGCGTCAACATAAACTTCTTGTTAAATGGGATAGAAAGTGATGGTATCCATGTCCGCATGGAGATGGGTAAAACGTAGGTATACAAAGGTTCTCTACTAACCGTCAGATATGTTTTGGATAGGCAGAATATGAGAACATGGTGCCAGAATCATAAACTCTTAGAATGACCATAAACTTTAACATTTCTTAGAATGATCATGCACTTTAACATTTTTTAGCAAAATAGGATTGAACAACAAGTTCTGTATTATACATACCCAGTAACGGTCTATAAATCCATTCTCGTAGCCTTATGTCTCTTAACATATGCATCATCTAATAGAAATAAAACAAATATCATGAACTCTATTAGTTATATAGAAAATTCAGTATTGTCAATTGGTTTCAAATATTGCCTTGCAACAAGAGTTCAATCATTGTATTATAGCTTAATATCACAGCCCTTCAACTATAACAAGTTCAACAAATTTACACCATTGAAATTTAACTCTCATAATATAAAACCAACATGGAATTTTAGAAGTTACCGCACACTAAAGATCAGCACAGTATAAGACATAGTAAATCTCGGCTGATCAAATGGATGGGACGGTGCTCAAATCAATTTGAAAATTTATTATAAATGACACGCTCTAGTTTTGATAAGACAAAGCTGGTATGATGTCGTTAGTTGGAAAACCCCAAGAGATGATCACAGTTTTCAGTTTTGCATGTCACAACACTTTGACATAACCAATTTAAGACTTTCACAGCAATAATCCGAAACTCTTTTATGATGAAATAGGTGGTAATCACCAATACAGGGCCATCATTCCTTTGCCAATTGTCACACCATTTCTATATATGGCACATGTGGAAGAAAAAAAAGTCCACATCAGCACTCCTATGACTCATGAAATCTTTAGTTGTAGTGTGCGATAAGTGGTTAGAATTTCCAACCCAAGGTATATCATTGCTTCAATGCATAGGAGATGGACAGTTCTAATTATGAAATCCTAATTTAAAAATGGTACAACGTTAGCCTAGATTGGTTTCTATAAGTTACCCGACAAAGTGGTATGGTTAAATGGTTAGAAGTGCAAGCATTATTGAGGTTATCCGTGATCAAAACACAAAAAGAATTTGGGGACCTTTGGTTACATATGATAGGAAGTTGGAACCAAAACAGCCCGGTGGGTAACTCGAGTGGATGAGTGTTGTGGTTATAACGCAAGTCTCTGGCCAGCTATATTGTTGAGATTGTTGGGCCTCACTCGATGTCCCTACCGGATTAGGCCCCATAATCAGGGCCAAAGGTTTACCCTGTTTACCATTCATAGATCATGGGGAAGTACTCGAAGCGATTTCCGCAAAAGTTTCCTTGAAAAAAAATTATGATAGAAACCAAAATCTATAATTAAAATTAGACAAGAATAGGAATTGGAACCTGATTACCTCAATGAACTAAAATCTATAATTAATTAGACCAGAATATGAACTGGAACCTGATTACCTCATGAAGTAGCTTGATGGGTGATCTTAGAACATGCAGATTTTAATCAAATTTACTTCAATGTATCTTTGATTAAAGAAAAATTAATGGAATGTAGTACGAAGCCCCTCCGATGCGTATCTTAATTTTTCGCATGTACAGAACAACGATTAGTTAAATTAGATTCAGTGATTGCCTCAAAGTAGGTTGTGAGCTATTTGTGTTGGGAGTGAAATTGACCGCAACATAATAAACACATTTTTACTTAGCATGATTAGTTAACAAATTGCAGTGTTAAGGACTAATTCAGGGATCAAATACCAATCAAAAGTACATTGATTTATCTTCTTAGGAAGTGGCCCCATTTCAACCTCAAAGTCTGCAATAGACTTACAAGACATTTATCAAACACCTACTCTCACACCGTACTGATAATAAAATCTGGAAATACTCAGCATGCAAAATTATCAGTGTATTAACTTTAAATTTGAGTTATGTAGACAAGAGGCGTATGCACCACTCTTGTCAGATGTCCATGTTCCCGTGTAACTTACAAGATGCACAGCTAACCCTTGCACATAAAGAACTCTCCAAATTACATATAACCATATGCCTATGTATTGTTAGGTTACCCTCTTTTAGCACCCAGCGATGGGGGAAAGCCCATCAGTTTAAACTTGGTTGAGAAGGAAGGCCCTACCATAGAGGCAGAGAGAAGAGCCTACACACATAATATGGTGGTTCAAGTGACAAATGGTGACTTGCTACACTCCTGCGCCGTCACATAATACGACACTCTGCATTCCATACCAAAAGCCATAAACTCGAATTCACTTTTATTTTCAAAGCACTCGGATGGTAACTAGTTCCATTCTGATGGAGGAGCATCACTTCTATAGACAACACTACCATGAAACCAAGATCTCACATGATCTCAACAACTGAGTTTTATCGTATTTCCCTGTCTGGTTAAGACTAGGATTGAATTCTCATACCACCAAAAAAATGCAGATAAAATAAATGAAAATAGATGGAAAGCAGCAACAGGAGTACCCTTTTGGAAGCCAGAAACGACCTTTGAGTTTGATTCCATAATGGTAACGCCAAAGGAGGCAAAAGTTTCTCGACGAGGAAGTCGGGTATGGGCAGTCCGCATTCTTGAAGAGGGAAGTACCCCTGATTTATCCAGACCTCGAGCTATGGCCTCCGCCATCTTGCCTGCTCCGATGAATCCCAATGTAAATGCTCCATCTGCCATCGCCATTTCTTTTCGGCCTCTTTCGAAATGTAGGACCTGTGTGTGGGTAAAAATTCCTTTAACCTCTGTCTGCATAAAAATATCAATTTATAGCACCTCGAAAAAATATTTTTGAAAAATAGCCTTTTCAGATTCTATTAGGTTAGGTTTTTTATATACATGATTGTGAAATTTCATTTTGTTCTATTAAGCCTATATAGATGGATATATTTGGGATCAACTTCTAGTGATAATAGTATCTAAAATTCGTTTTCATTGGTTAAAAGTTAATGGTTAATTTTTTTTAATGATTAAAAAAATTAGTTAATAGTTTAAAATTCAAAAATATTTTGTAAAAATGAAAATTTGTTTGTTAAGAATAATAATAAGAATCTAATTTTTAAGGTCACAATCAAGTGAGACATTAGATTGGTGTATGTGTATGAGACTTTCTTGAGGGATCTTCTATGCACAACGATTTCATTACTAAAGTCTATTGAGGTGTGCATACCCTATCCTACCCCCTCTAGATTTGTCTTAAGTAACAATAATGAGTGAACCTAGCCTGAAGCGACTTGGCCGAATAGTAGTCGTCATGCACCGCGAAGGCGTCAACTCAACGAGATAGGGGTGGCTCGGCCTAGGTTTGAGTCGCGGTTTAACTGCTCAATATGTCTTGCGGGTAGGTATATTGAGCCAGGGGTTATAGAGGCAGCAACATGGATTGATCCATGGTGGCGCGGATGATTGTAAGCCCTCGTTATTGATTCCCTTGTCAAAAAAACGATAATGAGTGAACTACATTCCTTCATAATAAGTAATAATCTTTTTTTTTTCATGTGGTTCACCACATCGAAGATCGGTGCTAGCTACGTCCACGGATAACCCCTTGAATCCACGAAGAAACATGGGAAGCCAATCGATTTTTGAAACAGTGGGTTCTCAACAACAAGAGCATCTTATAGACCCATTACGGGCACAAACATATCACTCCAAGTATTTGAAACTGTGTGGGGAGGATAACAATCATTCCTCCAAACCACCCAGGCTACATCTGATGGACAAGTAATAATCATTAATATCACTATTAACAATATTAAAATATATTTTATCACCTAAAAAAAAATTAATATATATATATATATTTAACTTTTCATACACTTACATGATTCCCGAGTTTTTTTTTTCAAGTTAGGCTAAGCCCTAAGCCAAGGCCAACCCCAATGTTGGATGGAAAGGATGATCTGCCAAGAGTGGAATGTTGTCACCAGGATTGTGCAAGACTCGATCGAGCCTAGATGACCCATGGGATAGTTTATTTCCCCCACAAATGGCTCCCACCCTCAACCCCTCCCCATGTTATTAGGAACTTTTTTCGTAGGTGTCCAATGATTTCATTAAATTAACAAGTCTTAAGTTCTCTAAATGATGTGAAGGTATTCAACATATACGACAAACATTTCAGGTAAATGTCTAATTATTTTCTTAAATTAACAAGTCTTGAACTCTGTGAATGACATGAAGGTATTCAACATACATGCCCTTTTAATCATGGATATGACATGTATTTTACCCGTCTGAGACTCAATTATAACCATACTGAGCATTTAAGATCCATAACATTACATCACTTTCAGCAAATAAATTATATTTTTCATATTTACGACAAATAATTTGAATTTGTACTTGAGAACAATCTAATATTCGGCTTTGTTTTGTCTAATTACAACATCTTTAAGATGCGTTGTTATTGCCTAGACATTTCACCTTCATTTTCCCAATCAATCATGTAGATTTTATATTAACACGTCCTTGAGATTTACTTAACTTAGGGACGAGTATCTCCAAGATCTCACAGAATTTGGCCCAAATTCTTTATAACCCTCATATGGGGTGACGGCCTTGATTTCTTCTCTGATGAATAGTTTGGTGACAGGGTTTTTACTGTAGTTACCAAGTTCGAATTCGAATTCGATACAATAAGATAAAAATTTGAATCAAAATTTTTCAATTCGAAAAAAAATTGACAGTATACATCTTAAAGACTTAAATATATATACTTCCCTTCCTATAGTAGCTACGCATTCTACCCATCTTCTTCCTTATTCATTTTGAAATTTGAATAACTTTTAATAACTTTATAATATGTATAATGCAATAGTCTTAGAGGTACAATTCACCAAGAGAAGTCGTGCCCACCTTTTCCCTCCAAAAGCCCTCTTCGTTTCAAAACTTATTCCGTCAATTTCCTCACGATGATATGTTATCTGTAGGTAGGGATATACGTGGGGAAATACCCGGATGTACCTTTCTATGGCCATCACTAAAGTCAATCAATGGTGGGGTAGGTTCCCGAGCCACTTCTTGCCCCTAAGATATATATTCATCTAGTAGCCATGTAGATGGAGCGGTTTTGCGCACTAACAAACAAGAACAATGAAGTGAGATCTATTTTGGTTTGTAGGGGGGAGGGTAGGGAAATCGTATAGGTAGTGTGCCAAACCAACCACTTTATTTACCAAGTTGAGAAGGGATTAACTGAAACCCCTTCTCCTTCCTTCCCCAAATCTATATCTGGGATGCTACGAGTGAGTGTCCCTCGGGGAAAGGTCTAACTGATAAGGGAGAAATCAGTATAAGGGTTGCTAGCTACGAGTTCCCCTCACTTTATTCGAAAAAGTGTGCACTGTAAAACTTGACATTTGATCCACTTGATCAACTACTATATACTACGAACCATGTCGAGTTTCATCGAACTACTCACTATTCAAATCGAATTATCGAATTTTCATAATTTTTTGCTCAATTCAGCCAAATTTGGTAACTATGGTTTTTATAAAGCATAATCACTAATGACTCGAGCAAAGTCGATGTATAATCAACCACTCCAAAAAAATTAATGTCATATTCAAAGAAGTAATTTCTACTATTGATATAGAGCATAAAAGTTCTCGAAAATTAATTTATTATTGATATCAAACATAAAACAAAACAGTAATTATCAAATAACAAAATTAAGAAATAAATAGAAATCCTTTGAATATGTTTTTTTTTTTAACTTTTCTAAATTTATTAAAATGTTAATAAATTGTATTTATTTAATTTGTTGTTCATTTCATGTAACAATCGAAGATTGTCATGGTTGAAACCATAGAATTTCTACCATAAAATATTATTGGAATGTTAATAATTTGTATTTATTTAATTTGTTGCTCATTTCATGTAATAATTGGAAGATTGTCATGGTTGAAACCATAGAATTTCTAAATTTATTAAAATGTTAATAAATTGTATTTATTTAATTTGTTGTTTATTTCATGTAACAATCGAAGATTGTCATAGTTAAAACCATAGAATTTTTACCATAAAATATTATTGGAATGTTAATAATTTGTATTTATTTAATTTGTTGCTCATTTCATGTAACAATTGGAAGATTATCATTATTGAGACCATAGAATTTCTAACATAAAACATTATTGGAAGTATTATTGAAATTTGACAAACACAAAATTAGTAATGGTACAATAAAAATTCAAATAAAAAATTTTCAATTCGGAAAAAGTTCAACAATATACTTCTTAAAGACTTAGATATACATACTTCCCTTCCTATAGTAGTTATGCATTATGCTCATTGCATTCTGCTCATTGTCTTCCTTATTCGTTTTGAAATTTGAATAACTTTGAATAACTCTATAATACGTATAATGTAACAATTTTAGAGGTGCAATTCACCAAGAGAAATTGTGCCCACCTTTTCCCTCTGAAACCCCTCTTTGTTTCAAAATCTATCCCATCAATTTCCCCACGATGATATACCCTCTGTAGGTAGGGATATACGTGGGGGAATACATGGATCTACCTTAATGTGGTCATCATTGAAATCAATCGATAGTGGGGTAAGTTCCTAAGCCACTTCTTGCCCCTGAGATATATATTCATCCAGCAGCCATGCAGAGGGAGCGGTTTTGCACACTAACAAACAAGAACAATGAAGTGGGATCTATTTTGGATTGTAGGGGGTAGGGGAGGGAAATCATATAGGCGGGGTGCTAAACCAGCCACTTTATTTACCAAGTCAAGAAGGGATGAACTAAAACCCCTTCTCCTTCCTTTCCCAAATCCACATCCAAGATCTACAATGAGTGATCCTCGAGGAATGGTCTAACTGATAAGGGAGAAATTAGTATAAGGGTTGCTACCTATGAGGTCCCCTCACTTATTTGGAAAGGTATGTGTTGTAAAACTTGACATTTGATCCACTTGATCAACCACCTATACTAGGAACCGTATCGAATTTCACCGAATTATTCATTATTCAAATCGAATTATCGATTTTTTGTATGTTTTTCCCGATTTGGCCAAATATGATAACTATGGTTTTTACAAAGCGTAATCACTAATAACTCGAGCAAAGTCGATGTGTAATCAACCACTCCAAAAAAAAACTTCATATTCAAAGAAGTAATTTCTATTATTGATATAGAGCATAAAACTTCTTTAAAATTACATTTTTTTTTTCAAACTGAAAAAAAATCCAACTCTAAAATTAATTTATTATTGATATAAAACATAAAACTAATCAGTTAATTATCAAATAACAAAATTAAGAAATAAATAGAAAACTAAATTTAAATGTGTCTTTTTTTTACTTTCTAAAATTTATTAAAATGTTAATAATTTGTATTTATTTAATTTGTTGATCATTTCATGCAACAATTGAGAGATTGTCGTGGTTGAGACCATAGAATTTCTAGCATAAAATATTATTGGGATGTTAATATTTTGTATTTATTTAATTTGTTGCTCAATTCATGCAACAATTGGAAGATCATCATTGTTGAAACCATAGAATTTCTAGCATAAAATATTATTGGGAGCATTGTTGAAATTTTACAAACGTAAAATTAGTAATGGTGCAATAACAAAAATTTTCAATTCGGAAAAAAATCAGCGTTGTACATCTTAAAGACTTAGATATATATACTTCCCTTCCTATAGTAGTTATGCATTCTACTCATTTTCTTCCTTGTTCATTTTGAAATTTGAATAACTTTTAATAACTCTATAATATGCACAATGCAATAGTCTTAGAGGTGCAATTCACTGAGAGAAGTCATGCCCACCTTTTCCCTCCAAAAACCCTCTTTGTTTCAAAACTTATTTTGTCAAATTCCCCATGATGATATGCCCTCTATAGGCAATGAGACACATGGGGAAATACCTAGATCTACCTTTATGTGGTCATCACTTAAGTCAATTGTTTGTGGGGTAGGTTCCTAAGCCACTTCTTGCCCCTGAGATATATATACATTCGATGACCATGTAAAGGGAGCGGTTTTGCGCACTAACAAACAAGAATAATGGAGTGGGATCTATTTTGGTTTCTAGGGGGAGGGGAGGGAAATCGTATGGGTGGGGTGCTAAACCAACCACTTTATATACCTGGTCAAGAAGGGATGAACTGAAACCCCTTCTCCTTCCTTTCCCAAATCTGTATATAGGATGTTGTGAGTGAGTGCCCCTTGGGGAAAGGTCTAACTGATAAGGGAGAAATCAGTATAAGGGTTCCTAGCTATGAGTTCCCCTCACTTTTTTTCAGAAAGGTATGCATTGTAAAACTTGACACTTCATCCACTTGATCAACCACCTGTAATGTGAATTGTATCGAATTTCACCAAACTATTCAAATCGAATTTTCACATTTTTTCCCCCAATTCAACCAAATTTGGTAACTTTTTTTTTACAGAGCGTAATCACTAATGACTCGAGCAAAGCCAATGTGTAAACAACCACTCCAAAAAATATTAACTTCATATTGAAAGAAGTAATTTCTATTATTAATATAAACCTGAAAACTTCTCTAAAATTAATTTATTATTGATATAAAACATAAAACAAATTAGTTTTCTTTAAATAACAAAATTAAGAAATAAATGGAAAACTCTTTAAATATGTTTTCTTTTACTTTTGTAAATGTATTAAAATGGTACTAATTTGTGTTTGTTTAATTTGATTCTCATTTCATACAAGAATTGGAAGATTGTCATGGTTGGAACCATAGAATTTCTAGCATAAAATATTATTGGGATGTTAATAATTTGTATTTATTTAATTTGTTACTCATTCCATGCAATAATCAGAAGATTGTTAGTTGTTAACATGGGACATTGGCATAAAAAGAGGGTGGACGGGGCCAAATAGATGTGTGTTGTATAAGACTGATTCAGAGACTACTCAACACCTATTTATGTCTTGTCCATATGCTAGACAACCTATGTCAGAGGTTTCAAAGCTAATAAACTTTCATTGCCCAACTCTGGTATGAAATCTCCTCGACTAGTTAAAAAAATGGAAATACGAGACAGGTGCCAAGGGCTTTCTCCCTCTTCCTTTTTTCTTAATATACTTCTTATGATGGGCTCGCAATGTTTGCATCTTCCCGGACAAGTATATTCCATTGGTAATTGGTGTTGTGTTGGCCGATGAGTTAACTCAGGAATTAAAATGTGTGGTAAAAATTCCAAAGTCAAAGATTCATATTATGCCTCCTTTAGACAAAGGAATGCCCTGGGGGTTCTCACCAAGTGGTGGTGCATGTGTAGTTATTTATATTTTTTATTCACGTTTTTTTTTAATCCATTACTCTCCTGGTAGAGGAACAAATATGAAAGTTGAACTCTCAACTTTGTGGGCATTTCTCTTCGTGGTTAACTCTCTAAATTTGCAAAAAATACAAATTTTGGGTGATTCTAAGGTTGTAATTGACTGGGTAAAAGGGCAAAATTAGATGCAGATGTTGCAACTCAATATGTTAATGGCACAAATTTGCACTTTTCTATCAGCTCTAGAATGGTTCTTTGTCACTCACATTTACAGGGATCTTAACTCTTTGGTCGACGAAATTTCTAAGGAGGCTCTCACGTTGGATGCAGGCGCTTACATTTCTTAGGAATTTTTTGAAGGACATCTCTGTGAGGAAATGTTATTCCTTTTGTAGATATATGTTTTTTCTCTCGATATTTTGATTAAGAGGAAGATAGATATGGAATGTTTGCAAAGCCAAGGAGACTTTTTGATGAAAGATATGTAATAAACTGAATTTAAAGGAAAGAATGAGTTTGAGCAAAGGGCGGTCATGAGAGAGACAACTATATGTATATTCTCTTTTGATACGAATATAAAAAAAAAATCTTTCATGGAAAAAAATATATACTTCCCTTCCTATAGATTTCCAAATTTGGTCAAAGGGTTTCATTCAGTAAAAATCCATGTCAAATGAAGAGCTTTGTTATGTAAAGCATTGGAGTCAAGTAAAGTTCATAGTCATTGAGTCATTATTGATGTAAGAGAGTGATGTATTTTTTTTTGTAAGCACATAAAACAACTTATACTAATCTAGCTATAGAAAATTCATACAAAAATTGTTGTATGTCGACCTGTCACTTGGAAAACCAAACCTACAGCAAAGAAATAAGTATGTTGTCCATTGAGTCTGAATCAAGTTCCTTCTTATACTATGTCTAGCTATATAAACATTATAAAGAAAAATATAAAGTCTAATGGAGGCTAAGACATATCTATTGTCATCCATCGTGATACAAAAACAAAAAATAAGTACATACTATTCATTCATCTGGTGAGGATGCCTTTGGATCTTGAGGTGGCTAAGAAGCCACTGACGGGGCATTCTTTGACATCGTAGATGTCATCACAGAGATTGAAGGCAGGAGTTGAACCAAGTCTTCTTGGAGCAACAAGTCGAACTCATCCAGTTGCAATTGAATTGTGTACTGAGCATACTCTCTAATTTGCAACATTTGACCCAACAACATCTTGAGGTGCCAATAAAGTTTATCGTTTTTCGATATTTATTTTCTTGGCCTCTTGAGCTGCCAATATCTGAAACCCAGTTGATAATTTCTTCGTCCACCTCCTGGTTTGGCGTTAGGCTACGTTCCAGGCAAATTTATGCTTCTACATCATCCGGGTGCGCTTGAATACATGGCGGGGTTTGTAACTTTTAAACCCGTGAAGTAAAGCAATGCATACAAATTCTTAAGAAAAACATAAATTAATCAATGGCTAATACACATAGTACATAGAGATTTACGCTAAAAAACCTCAACCAAGAGAAACCAGTCTTCCCTGGTGTCACACCTCTCAACTCTTCATTGTATTAATTTCACCAATCACAATACAATATATACAATATTTTAGGTGTTTTCTGTAGCTACCAAACCCTAATCCCTTAATTCAGGATTAATTTAGAAAACCACTAAAAATAGCGAAAAACACTAATATTTCAAAAACCACCCAAAAAAGTGATTTTGAGGCGTTGCTTAGAGCCGAATGCTTCGCGTAACCAGGGGGGGCAATCCTAGCCCCCCCTAGGACCTCCCCTCAGGCAGGGTCTAACGCACACATACAGAAAGAGTGACAGGTGATGGGATCATCATATACAGTCGTCAAATATGACGCACCTCCCCCCCCCCACACACACACACACATGCAAAGAATATAACACCTACCTAACATTCTCCCACTTCTTATTTTCTTTGCATACAAAGGGTCACAAGATTACATAGTCAACAATCTAGGGTAGTAATGTCCATTGTTTATCTACACAAGGAGAACTTCTCGATGCTCACATACTTTGTCAATGAATCTGCAACATTCTCCAAAGTGTCAACCTTCTCCAGCAACACCTTCTTGTATTCAACCATGTCTCTCACAAAGTGATATTGAACATCAATATGCTTTGTCATTGAATGATAAGTTGGGTTCTTTGCCAGGAAAATTTCACTATGACTATCACAATCTAATCTTATGCTTGTTGTACCAACCCAATACCTGAACATAATCTTTGTAAACATATCACTTCCTTGCTTGCATGCGTGCATTCCATGTATTCAAATTTTGTTTGAGAGTGCCACTACAGTTTGTCTTTTTCTCAACCAACTAATTGCTCCTCCAAATAGGTTAAACACATACCCACTTGTGGATCTTTTACGATCCAGATCTCTTGCATAGTTTGCATCAACAAACCCATGCATGTCTAACACTTTGTCCAATCCCGATCTTCCTTGGTAGCACAATCCATACTTAGAAGTGCCACGCAAATACATGAAAACCGTCTTTATTGTTGTCCAATGCTCCTTCCCTGGTTTTGACATATACCTACTCAAAACTCCCAATGCATGTGAAATGTACGGTCTAGTACAAACCATTGCAAACATCGAGTTTTCAATCACACTAGCATATGAAACATGGGACATATCCTCTTCCTCTTCATATGTCTTGGGACACTGATCTGCAGATAACTTTACACCTACAGGAATAGGAACCTTGACTGGTTTACTTTCCTGCACATTAAACCTATGTAATATTGTCTCAACATTTTCTTTGAGTCAATCAGAGTTTCATGTTTGCACGATCTCTTTTAATCTCGATTCCTAAAATGAAGTTAGAAGCATGGAGATCCTTCATGTAAAATTTGGAGGATAGTTGTGATTTCACCTCCTTGATAGCATTCATGTTATTTCCTACCAACAACATGTCATCAACATACAACACTACATAAATGAAGTGATTACCAACCTGCTTGGAATATACATAGTTATCATCTTTGCTTCTCACAAATCCCAGTCTAAGGACGTATGCGTCAAACTTTTGGTACCACATCCTAGGTGATTGCTTCATACCATAGAGTGACTTCTTTAGCTTACACACCAACTCGTTCTTTCCCTTTACTGCAAAGCCTTTTGGTTGCTTCATGTAGATTTCTTCTTCCATATCCCCATGTAGGAATGTTGTCTTCACATCCATCTATTCTACTTCAAAATCAAAAGCAACAACAATAGATAAAAGAAATCTAATAGAAGTTAACTTGGCAACATGAGAAAAAATTTCACCAATGTCAATTCCCTCTACCCGGGAATAACCTTTTGCTACTAACCGGGCTTTGTATTTCTCCACTTTGCCTTATGCATGCAACTTTTTCTTAAACACCCATTTGTTGCCAATGGCCTTTCTTCCAGTTGGAAACTCAATTCGATCCCACGCATCATTATTATAAGAGGCATCCATCTCTTCAACCATGGCCTTCTTCCAGAGTTTACTATCCTCTGAATTCACTGCTTCCCTGACAGTTATGGGATTATCATCAGTAATAGATAAAGAAAAATTAGGTGGACTATACCTTTCTAGTTGCATTATTTCCCTCATTGATATTCTCAATATTGGAGTATGAGGTTATTGTTCTTATGATTCATCTTCTTTCGTTGATTCATATTTTGCATCAACCAATTAAAACTCTATTTTCTCAGGTTCCTCTTGCCTTGGTAGGAATTCTTGTTTAGGAACATCTTTAATCTCTCTAAAAACAACAACTTAACCCTTCCACGTCCCATGATTTTGGATGTTGAGTCATCTCCTAGGAAGACATCCCCACCATCATACTTTTCATATTCACTGAACCACTCCCTGTGAGGCATCATATGAAATGATGCACATGAGTCGATCATCCATACATCGCGATCTACATGTGTACCTGTAGATGTTAGGTAAACATCACCTCCTTCTTAAGTGGAGGTTTTCACCTCTATGAAAGAGGCAACATCATATCTCTTTACTTTATCAACTTTCTTAGACCTGCAATTGTTCTTATAATGTTTAGCTTTACCATATTTCCAACATTTACTCAAAGATTTTCCGAGGGATTTAGATCTACCTTTAGATTTAGAACTCCCCCCTGAAGACTTATTTGTATTCCTATCTCGGGGATGACCTCTTACAAATAAAGCATATGTGTTATGACTATCCATGCTTTTCCAACTCATCTCTTTCAATAACAAGGATGCAACTACATCCTCGTACTTCAATGCAGATTGTGTGGTACTACCAATTGCTACAACTATATTATCCCAGGAGTCTAACAAAGAACATAACAAAGTAATACACTTATATTCTTTTGCAAGCATAATATTAACAGAGACAAGTTTACTTATCGGAGTATTGAATGCAATTAAATGCTCTATCATAGAATATCCATCTTCCATCCTAAGATGATGAAATTTCTTTCGAAGAAACAACTTGTTTACTAGGGACTTTGAGTGATACAAATTACCCAACTTTTCCCATAGTTCATTGGTTGTAGATTCTCCCGACACATTCAATAACATCGAATCTGCCAGACAGAGTCTATTCGTACTCCTTTCTCTTCTATCCAACTTCTCCCAATCTTCTTTCGACATACCAGTAGATTGAGTACTAGTAGATTGTGTACATGTAGATTGTGTACCGATAGATTTTGTACTATTAGGTTGTGTACCAGGATCCACAACGATCCATTGTTCTTTGTCTACAAGAAGGTCATCCATCTTGATCTTCCATAGCTCAAAGTTTTGACCGTTGAACTTATTAATCTCGATTCTAGAACTGCTCGCCATTCTCTTTCAAAACATGAATCACCACTACAAATCTCCCATTGAACCCAAGTTTATCACAGACCCAAGATAAACTTGATCTACCAAAATCGAGCCAAAACCTCAGCAATAAAGGCATAGCTCTGAAGCCAAAAAGTGCTCTGATACCACATGTAAGTTTTAAACCTGTGAAGTAAAGCAATGCATACATATTCTTAAGCAAAACATAAATTAATCAATGGCTTATACACATAGTACACAGAGATTTACATTGGAAACCCTTAACCAGGACAAAACCAACCCTCCTTGGTGCCGCACCTCTCAACTCTTTATTGTTTTAATTTAATCATTCATAATACAATATATACAATATTTTTGGTATTCTGCAACTACCAAAGCCCTAATCCCTTAATTCGAGATTAATTTAGAAAACCGCTAAAAATAGCAAAAAATGCTAAAATAGCAAAAATTGTTTAAAATCAAATTGGGGCACTGCCCCAAACCCCATAAGCTCTGAGCTAGCACCCGAAGTCGAATGCTTCACGTAACCAAGGGGGGCCAATCCTGACCCCCCTCGAGCAACACCTGACGCACACATAGATAAAGAGCGACATGCGATAGGATCATCAAACATAATCGTCAAATCTGACGCACCCCCCCCCCTCCCCACACACACACACACATGCAAAGAATATAACACCTACCCAACAGGGTTGCCACGTGGAATGTTGTTATCATGGCTTGGGGATTTTCATGTGGGTGTTGGAGATCCCCTCTCTTGTATTTTTGGTGGGTGCCCCCCCCCTTGCCCATACCCATGTTGGTATCCTCATCGTGATGCCATCGAACCTGCGATTCTCTTCCCAAAGGCGAAGTTGATGTGAATCAAAGATTAGCAAGATGTTGATTCACAGTGGTCCCTATTGTCACCACTGTCGCTTATGAAGCCAGTCCAAGATACTTTTCCCTAGATTCACATGCAAGAGAAAGAGATTCCAAGCCTAGCGCATCACTTTTCCATCAATAGCCAAGAAAAAACCAAGACAAGTGCAGAGAGAGAGAGAGAGAGAGAGAGAGAGAGAGAGAGAGAGAGAGAATGCTTGTAGCTAGTGAAAATTTCAGTCCAATAGCCTCTCACAATGGAGATTTCTGTCTTAATGAAAATGAAATGAGGTCATCTCAATTTATATAATCCTCCTAAACATAATTTGTCCACAATTGTCCATAATATTAGGCAAAACAAAAGACAAGGGGATAATAGCCCTTGGCTTTCCCCTTTACAATACTTTAACACCATTTTACACATAGAAAACCCTAAAACAAAGGTGACATCATCCCTTGAAGGAAGACGTTTTGGTAAATTGAGCAAGTCGTTGGAGCTTAGATGCAAATTAGGGCCTCCAAAGGCCATGTGGAAATCATCCAGATCCTCTCCACCTAAAAATGCCATGTGTCATGCTCTGATTCATCATCAACCACCATATGTCCCTCAAATGTGACGTCAAGACCCTAGGGAGTGACGTTTTTCCCTTATGGGAAAGTTGTTTGGCATGCAAAGGGTGGGCTATGTCTATCCAACTATCTCTTAGGCCTCCGAAGGCATCTCTCTGTCGTCTGGTATGTGGGCCTATGTCATCCATCTGATGGTTGCTTGCGCCATGAAAGCCCAAGCTAAGCTTGTTGTTCCAAAACTGGCCACCCACCTGTACCTGCAAGACAAATGGATATGCCCTCCAAGGATCTCAAGTAAAAGAATCATGATGAGTAAATCAAGTTAATAAAAGAGCCTTCAGAGCATGTATACCAGGACTACATCATACAAACATGTGCTTAAGAAACTACACATTTTTCCAAGTTTTGTTGTGGGAGGGTTGGCATGGTACTCTTTTCAATGGATCAAAACCCCCAAGTCTAGGAACAACCCTATCTGAGTCATGTGAATGAAGTGGAATGGATGGGGGAAGTACTCAATGGGCATGGTGTTCATGATATGCAAGGGTCCATAGTATCTCATTTATGGGTTCCTTTGTGGAGGGTGTGTTGCACCTTCATCCAAAATGCATTTTTTCCAAGCCCATCAATTGCCTTTTATATTTCTTTCTTTGTATTTTATTTCAATGTAGCATAGGGTGAGTTGGAGGCCAATGCCTTGACGTGGTGACCAAATAACGATAATGTCACCCACAAGTACTTTCACGGAAATGAGAAGGTTGGCTCGTGATGAGACTCCCTTTCCCTCAGCCATGCAATTGGGATCCATTACCCTGGTGTGGTGGCCAAAAATGGTAATGTCATATCGTTAGATACCCATGGACATGATAGGATGGATCATGATGAGACCCCCTCTCCTCAACTGATCCTTTAAGCATTTTCATTTATTCTTTTCACGGGGTACTTAATTTCTTGCGGAGAAGCTTTTCACTGTTTTCTCAGGATCCCCTAGGCGAAGCATCTGGAATGTTTCTTTCATTAGGATTTCATCTTTTTCCAGCTAACTCCCCTCTAGGCCTTCAACCCCTTCTTCCCATGAAATGAGGAATGGTCCCTTCTAGGGTCAGTGCACCCCAAAATCCCAAGAGATGATGTTATGAGGAGAAAGAATGATGGAAAATGGTAAGTATGGTTGGGAATTGCATGATGACTCATCAAAGGAAGCTCTCAGAAACACCCCATCCTAAGAGTGACCATCTACTTGATTGCCCAAGTCAACCACCAACATTTAAACAAAGCAAAGGCATAGTTTCCAAAGAAAATTTCTCATAATAAAAAATAACCTCAGATACACAAGCTTTAATGCCTCAAATATTAAAATGATACCCACCATCATAAATGACTTGTACCGCATGGAGCAAGATCCAAGTGACTTGTTGTGGCAAGCTAGTGTGGATGATGACCAAGTGTTGGGTCATTGTGGTGGCGATGCGGGTCTCTAGCTATGCAAAAGGATATTGTTGGTCATGTGGTCTCTCGACACTCCATATCTGCAACTTGAGGGCCTTGAGACATAATCTCCTTAGTTATCCACAAAATGGGGATAACAGGCTTGATCTCTAATATCCCTCTCCCCCTAACACCCCATCCAGGGGAGTGATGTATTATTATTGTATATTAATACAAAGTGATCTTTGATATATATTTTCTCTTCTTATGTGATTTTTATGTGTGTATGTGTGTTGCTAATAAAACCACTTAATGTAAGGAGTTGAAATTGAGAGTTTGATAAGTTAAGTCAAGGTCAAAATTAAAATTGAGGATGAAGTGTTAAAGTCAAAATTCAAGGTGCATGTTCGGTGTTACTCGACACCTTTATTATTGTTGTATGAGAAAGATGAGTGCATGATTAGTTGTACGCGACACCCTATGTTTATTATGCTTATTCTTTGGCAAGCGAGAATGGACCATTAAGTTCTTTAAAATCGGAAAAGGAGGAAAAATACTTCAAAACGCTAATCAAGAAATTGAATTACTACAACAAGATTTTGATGATTCTTTGCAAGAAATAGATAGGGTTACAGAAGAAAAATAATTCCATAATTGGCAACGTTGCAGAATTCAAATTGTGAGATAATGAACTTTATCATGAATTTGTTAGTTTTGCTACATGACGCATTGAGACATTAGAAGAAAAGTTGCAAACACTAGATCAATTTGTAGATGATATTTTCAAAATTCAAGATCAAAAGGACAAATTGATAGAATCATTGCAACAAGAGTTATTGGCAAAGGAAAATATGTTCTTATCACTCGAAAGTGAAGTCAAATAGTTAAAACAAGAGAAAGTAAAGTGTGATGCAATTGACATGATTCAGAAGATTGATAGTTCATGTGATAATTATTATTTGGCTGATGATAATAATGTTGATATACATATGTCTCTCTCTTGTTCTGAGGCTCCAAATGACGATCCTAATGATATTTCTAAGGATCAATCTCTTACTGAATGTGTTGAAATAGGTTGCTTTGAAAATCACAAAAAGGGAATAGGTTCAAAACTTTTGAATAAAATGGGTTTTGAAGACAAAGGTTTAGGAAACAATTGTCAAGGTATCAAGAAGACCATACAAATATGTGTAAGACCAAGAAATTAAGGCCTTGGTTATGAAGGTCAAACAAGCAATGCAACTATCAAATTCATGAAAGCAGAAACAATGACAACATGTGAATCATCTACAAGTAGCAACATAAGCAACGAACCAAGAGAAGCAACTACAACAACAAATCATGTGTAGAAGCAGGAAGAATGTTGCCATAATTGTGGAAGAATAGGGCATGTAAAAGAAAAATGGTGGAACTTATATCCTTGCAGTATTTGTGATCTTACAAATCATGATCATCACAAGTGTTGGGAGAGAGAAATTTTGAAGCCTCACATATACGTCCAATGTGGTTGGATAGATGGGCATAATGTTGTTTTTATATTGAAAGGATTTTACAAGGTCAATTCTTCAAATGTACAATAATATCTCCCATACAAAATTCATGAATTAGTTGGTCCTCCAAAAGTAAGTTAAGCATGTTTAAGAAAGAGTTGTCAGTTTCAGTAATTTCTTTGAGTTAAATGAATCATGAGTATTTTTGTATTGGTTAGTGGTAAACCAAAAACCACTTTGTAATGTCAGATACATGTTTGTGTTTAGCCAAAAACACTTAATGTATTGAATGGTTCGTGGTAAGATGAAACCACTTTGAATTTGTAATGGTTAAGGGTGAGCCAAGGAAAACCTTGAGTATGATGTAATGGTTGAAGGGTAACCCATAGAAAACCCATGGGAAGGTCAAGTGTATGCTAAAGAAATCCTTGATATGAAGATGATGTTATTCAAATGATTTACTCAAGATCCATAATTATCAAAGAAAGATGCAACTCGTGTTGATACAGGAAGAGAACAACAACTGAAGAATAGATGTAGATGGAGAAGACAAAATGATCTGTAAATTGTTGTGGATATTCCACTAGAACAATTCATCACAACATATATGATAAATAAAACTGAAATCTACACTCTGAAGGTTAAATTCCTTTAGATTCCAGAGTATTTAGTTATTGTCTTTTTGCTTATGCATGAAATAGATAAAATGCGGAAAACAGAGAAGAATAAGATATAATAACACACCATCCACAAGATAACACAAATATTTTCTCTGGGAAACCCTTACGGGAGAAAAACCAGCTAGAAGGTGAGGTTCCTTTGCTTTCTTTTCTCTAGTATGGAAACAATGCAAGTACAAAGGACAAGGCACTCTCTATTGAGTTACTTAAGACTGAGACTTGTGGCCTGTAGGTTGCTACAAAACATTAACCCCCTCTATTCTACTCTCTAATTTCCCACTCCCATTTGTTCTTCTATGTTATGGAACAAAATACAATAACATAGAATGGAAATCCTTCTCCTCCTAATGGCCCGATATTTAACATAGCCCAATAGCCATCTAGGTGTAGGTTTTTGACTTCCTCAACCCTCAATTGTGGTAGGGTTTTGAACCTTCTAGAATATTATTGAAATTACTCACGTGGATATCCCCATATGCATGAGTAATGGGGGTTGACATGGCATCCTCTCGTACCATGGTGGTCAACATGATAGGTCAACTTTCAAGTGGTGTAATTTTTGCGTATGAACTCCAATTGACGCACGGTTTGCATCGTTGGAAAGGTCTTGACGTGTTGAAAACCACCAATGGAGTGGGCGCATGTTGCAGATACTAAAACCCCCAAAATTTCCATTTAACGCCTCAAAATGGCTCTGGAAGGTTCCAGACCCCAATTTTCCAAAATGGGACCTCCCACTAAAATGACCTTGCAAGTTGATTCCTCTAATTTTTTCCACTCCAAAAGCATCGAGATAGATGAAAAATACTATAATGATCCAATCCAGATCATACCTCCACATCTAGGGAGGCCTTTGGTCCCCAAAATATTTACTGAATGAGGTGAGGAAATTTTCCTCTACCTTCTCCTTAGAGTACTACTTTGCTTTACCTATAAGTTATCATTTCATCCCAATTTGTCGAAGTTCTTGTAGTTCTGTATCGCTTCAGCAAAACCGTGTCCTCTGCTAACTCTACCTAAGCATTTGGTGCTAAGTCCTCCGTGGAAGGTAGAGCCTACTCCTCCTCTTGATGTAACATGGAGGGCTCATAGAATTTGAGATTCTCCACATTCACTACTGAGAAAATGTGCATGTATGGGGGTAGACTGAGTGTGTAGGCATTATATCCCACCCTTTCCAATACCTGAAAAGGACCATACCGTATAGCCTTGATCTTCTTACCAGGACCATGTATCCTTTCCTTATTCAACTGTAACCATACTCTGTCTCCCACTCTAAATGTTCTCTCTGTTTTTTGTTGGTCATGTTTAGCCTTGTACTTTTCATGTGACTTCTACAGTTTCTATTGTATTTGCAAATGGATCTGGCTGATCTTCTCAACATATTTTTCTACTTTTAATGCATCTCCTATGAGGTCCTCCCTCACTCCTCTTTGTTGTCCATATACAACATCTACGGGTGAAGGTGGGAAATACCCAAAGGAAGTTTCAAAAGGTGACTTACCAGTAGAAGTGTGGATTGCTCTTTTATAAGAGTATTGTATATAGATCAGATTTCCATCCCAGGTCTTTGGATGCTTCTAATTGTAACCTTTCAAAAGTTGCATCAAATTCTTGTTAACTAATTCCATTTTCGCATATGTCTGTGGATGGAATGTTGTAGACCTCTTCAACTTAGTGTCCATCTTCTCCCACAATGTAGTCCAAAATGCATCGAGAAATCTGGTATCCATGTATGAGGTGATGCTTTTTGGTATCCCAAAGTGCACCCAAACATGTTCAAAGAACTTGTTTGTTGCTTCTTGTCCATTGGTGGTCTTTTTACAAGGCATGAGAATACACATTTTCTTGAACCTGTCAATTACCAAAAATAGATAGTCACGTCCCTTCCTGGTTGTTGGTAAACCTTCAATAAAATCTATGGAGATACTTTTCTAATGTCGAGTGGGTACATGTAAGGGATGGTATAGAATTTGCTCCATGTTACTAGGCTTGATGGTACAACAAATTATACATCCTCTAATATATCGTGCTATATCTTCTTGCATTATGGGCCAATACACATACCTTTGTAAATTGGAAACTATCTTCCAAACACCAAAATGTCTTGCAACCTTGTAGGTGTTAGCCTCTCTCATAAGCTACAATCGTTCACCTTTAGGGACACAAAGCTTGTCGAGCTTGTAAAGTAAACCATTATGGAAATGATAATTATCCTTGCCATCACTTTGTTCTATATGAATTTGGCCCTTTAGCTGTTGAAACACCTGCTTCAAGTCCTCATCTTCTGTGTAGGCCTCTTTATATGCACCATGGGTAAAATGCTCCATGTGCATCAAAATTCCTAAAGTTGTAATCTTGGATGTGGGTGGCCATGAAAGCATGTCTACCAACTTTTTTGTGCTACCCTTCTTATAATTTATGACCCAATGAAAATTTTGTAATAATCCCATCCTTTTGTAGTGCCTGGTTTGTTGTAGCTTACTTCAGGACTGCAAATACTAGAGCGGTTGGTGATCTGTGTGGATGATGCTCTTCTTGCCCATTATATAGTGCTTCCATTTTTTGATAGCTTGTACCAAGGCATAAAGATCCTTGTTGTAGGTAGGGTAGTTGAGAACCGTCCCAAAAAATACTTCATAATGATAGCATATAGGCCTTCCTCCTTGCATCAGAACTGCTCCCATGGAATACCCACTTGCATCTGTCTCCACTTCGAAGGGCTTCTATAAGTTTGGTAGTGCAAGCATTGTTGCTTGACCGATCTTCCTTTTTAGCTCATCAAAATCCTTCTGTTGATTCTTTCCCCACTATAAACTCTTACCAATCGATGTTGTGGCGTGGAATGGTGCAACTATTATTGAAAATGAAGCTATGAACCTCTCCAAGTACTATGTTGCTTCAACCAAACTCCTAACTTATGTGCAATTTGTAGGAACTGGCCATTTCATGATGACCTCCATTTTGGAATGATCTATCTTGAGCTCGCCTCCACTGATCACATACCCCAAATACTGCTGAGGATACTCACATTTCATGACATTGGCAAGCAACTCATGCTTCTTCAGAGTCTCTAACACTTGCATAAAATGTGATATGTGATCCTCCCAGGTAGCGCTATAAACCAATATATCATCCAAATAAACAATAACAAATGAATCTAGATAAGGGCGTAAAACATCATTCATTAGTCTCATAAATGTAGTTGGTGCATTGCATAAACCAAATGACATAACTAACCACTCACACAAACCTTGCCTTGTCTTGAAGGCAATCTTCCAAGTATCTTCTTTTTTGACTAGTACCTGGTGATATCCTAATTTCAAATCCAGCTTAGTGAAGTACTTGGCATGTTGCAGCTAGTCTAACGGATCATCGATCCCTGGCAAAGGGTACCGATTTTCAGTGTAATCTTGTTCAATGCTCTATAATCGATACACATTCTCCAAGTCCCATCATTCTTGGGGACAATTATGATGGGTGACCCACAAGGTGAGGTACTTGGTCGAATCACACCCTGCTCCAACAACTGTTGCAACTGCTTGTTCACTTCATTCGCTTCTAGAACAAACTATCTATACAAACTAATATTTGGTAATGGAGAGTCTAACAATAACTGTATTTTGTGCTCCACATCCCTCTTGGGTGGTAGCCCTTTAGGCTCCTGGAACACTCCTATGTATTCCTACAACAACTCCTCCAACTGATGTTTCTACTCTTTAGTACACCCCTCTAGGTATTCCTTTACTTTGGTTGACTCATCCTCAGACTGATTTTCTCTTAAGAAAAGTAAAACATATTTCTTGCTAGAACTGATCAATTTCTTAGCTTGATTGGCAATTACTGCTAAAATTTTGGATTTGCCTACGTACGCATTGATGATGAAGGATTTCTCGTCCTTGATGAGGTGGTATTGGTTGGATCTTCACATTAATATAACACCTCTCATATACATGTAGGGACTTCCAAAAACTACTCCACATACATCCCATGGTTCTACATCCAATTCTGCTTCATCTATAAAATCATCACTTATAGTAAATTTAATCTTGTATTGTTTTATTACCTTGATCTCTCCATCCTTGTTTACCCAACCTAATGAATAGGGGCCAGGATGATCGTTAACCTACAATCCAATCTTGTTGACTATATCCACCGCTATAAGATTAACATGTGAACCAAAGTCAAACAAAGCATCTATCTTGGTCTTCTTGACCTGAATCATGATGTGGAAGAGCTTGGTCATATCCTTCCCTTTCTGGTGATGAAGGCTACTCATATTCACCTCCTTTTGCACAGATTTGCATACAATATTTGTATCCACATTCGATCTACTTTCAACCTAATTGCTCTGATCTATGGCTAAAATGTTCTTTTCTTTCCGTCCTTCTTGCAGTTCTTCGAGTTCAGCTTTGGATGCAGTTTCCAAGATTTTTCCTCGGTGTGGCCATCAATGTTCCAATGAGTGGAATGGTTGTTGGGATCGTTGCACTAATGTGTAGTGGTTGTTGTCTTCTTATATTTCCCCCCTTTCCACTTATTCTTCCCCTCCTTGGAAGCTTCCTGGTGCTCTTCCTGCTTAAAACCACTTGGTTGCCCCTTCTTTTGGCCTATGTTTTCCAGGTACTATGCATGTACACACACCTCATCCATTGTCCTTGGCTTGAAGAGCATCACTTGCTTTCGTAGATGACTGTGTAAACCTCCCAAATACTTGAGGAGTACATCTGGGTTCTTGGGAGAGATACTCGACATGATGGTCATCTTTCTGAACTCAGTGGTGTACTCCTGTACACTCTTCCCTTACCTCTACCTAAAGTAGTGCCACTGGACCCATTGGTCCTCTACATACTCGATAGGGTAGAATTGGGAATTGATGAGGGTTTTGAAGTCCTCCCACCTAGTTATTGGTGGATCATCCTCCAACCTAAGTGTTTTTGTATGGCTTTGCCACAAGGCTAAAGCATGGCCCTCTAACTTCAATCTAGCAAATGGAATATCCTACTCTTCATCTATATGGTGAACACTAAAATAAAATTCTAGTGGTTGCAACCAATGATTTAGTTTTAATGCACCGATCTCACCTTGGTATGGCTTTATGTCCACTTTCCCTTTCATCTTGAATATGGATTACGTAGGGTTCTCGACACTCAAACTCAATGTCTCTCTCTTGGATTCTTTTCGTGACTCCTCTCCCAAGACTTCCTGATCTCCCAATTTCCCCTCCAATCTGATCTTTGAGTTACAGCCTCCATCATCTTTGAATGGTCCAAGCTTACTTGCTAGAGCTTGTTAGAAAAACAGGACCGTGGAGCAATAGAATAAAACAAATGCGGAAACAAAACACAGAAGATACACAATACAATAGAGACATAGATTTACGTGGTTCACCCAGTGTGGGCTACGTGCACCAGAGAAATTGCCAGGTCCTTCCTTTATTATTATCCAACAAATGAAGGGATACAACCTACAACAAAACCCGCTATAACTTCTTCTTCTTTCTCTCACAGTCTCCTCTCTTAGAATACAATACTAGCCATAATGCATAACCGAAATACATTTTCCTCATAATAAAGGGTTGCCTTCTAGGGAAAAAAACCCTAACATAATTTCTACCGTTAGATCTGCGGCCTTATAATGAATGACCCAGATTTACAATGAAATTTCAATATACATTTACAAGGCATTTTTTTCCTTCGGCTCCCCCCCCCCC
>JZKD02S2153371.1:46277-68485 GCA_000966675.3 Picea glauca | reverse complement strand
CAACGTAGCATACACTATGGCTAGTCGTGCAAAGAATATAACACATACCCAACATTCTCCCACTTGTTGTTTTCTTTGCATACATGGTTACACAGTCAACAATCTACTGCAACAATGCCCATGGATCCTCTACACCAAGAGAACTTCTCAGTGCTCACAGATTTTGTTAATGACTCTGAAACATTCTTCAAAGTGTCCACCTTCATTAGCAACACTTTATTTTCTTCAACCATGTCTCTCACAAAGTGATATTGAATATCAATATTCTTTGTCTTTGAATGATAAGTTGGGTTCTTCACCAAAAAAATTGCACTCTGACTATCACAATCTATCCTTACAACTTGTTGTACCAACCCAATACCTGGACACAATCTTTGTAACCATACTTCTTCCTTACTTGCATGAGTGGATACCATGTATTCAACTTCTGTAGTTGAAAGTGCCACTACAACCTATATTTTGCTCATCCAATCGATTGCTTCTCCAAATAGGTTAAACACATACCCGCTGATAGATCTCCAGCCTAGTCTGCATCCACAAAGCCATGTATGTCCAACACTCTATCCAATTCTGGTCTTCCTTGGTAGCACAATCCATAGCTAGTAGTGCCACACAAATACATGAAAACCCTTTTCACTGTTGTCCAATGCTCCTTCCCTGGTTTTGACAGATACCTACTCAAAACTCCCACTGCATGTGGAATGTCCACTCTAGTACAGACCATTGCATACATCAAACTGCCAACTGCACTCACATATGGAACACGAGACATGTCCTCCTCCTCTTTATGTGTCTTGGGACACTGATCCACAAATAACTTTACACCAACAAGAATAGGGACCTTGATCGATTTACATTCCTGCATATTAAACATCTACAATATTGTTTCGACATATTTTCTCTGATTTAACCAGAGTTTCCTCTTTTTTCGATCTCTATTAATTTCCATGCCCAAAATGAAATTTGAAGCACCAAGATCCTTCATGTCAAATTTAGAGGACAATTAAGTTTTCACATCCTAGATAATCTTTTTATTGTTTCCTATCAACAACATGTCATCCACATACAAGACCGAATAAATCAAATGATCATAAATTAATTTAAAATACACAAAATGATCATGTTTGTTTCTTGTGAAGCCAAGTCCCAGCATATAAGTATCAAATTTTTGATACCACATCCTTGGTGATTGTTTTAAGCCATACAAGGACATTTTCAGCTTGCATACCAACTCTTTCTTTCCCTTCACAACAAAGCCTTTTGGTTGATTCATATAGATTTCTTCTTCTAGATCCCCATGTAGGAATGTTGTCATCACATCCTTCTGTTCTACTTCGAAATCAAATCCAACAACAACAAATAACATAAATCTTATAGAAGTTAACTTGGCAACAAGAGGAAAAATCTCACCAAAATCAATTCCCTCAACGTGGGAATAACCCTTTGCTACTAACTGAGCTTTGTACTTCTCCACTTTGCCTTCTACATTCAAATTCTTTTTAAATACCCATTTGCTGCCAATGGGATTTCTTCCAGTCGGCAACTCCACTAGATCCCAAGCCTCATTCTTATCAAAGGCTACCATTTATTCATCCATGGCCTTTTTCTAGAGCTTTCCATCCTTTGAATCCACTGCCTCTCTGACAGTTCTAGGATCATCATCATTAATAAACAAAGCAAAATTTGAACGAAAATCAGATGGAGTATACCTTTCCGGTAGTCTTCTTTCTCGAAACGATCTCCTCAATACTAGATTATGAGGATCTTCTTCTTGTGATTCATGTTCTTCTGTAGAGTATGATTCATCATCCTTTAAATCAAACTCTATTTTCTCTAGTTCTCCCTTACTTGGTAGGACTTCCTCTTTAACAACATCCTTCATTTCTCTAAATACCACATCTTGGCTATACACAACCTTCTTAGTTTCTTGGTTCCAAAGATTATAACCTTTGAGACCATATTTATACCCAATAAAGATACACTTTTCAGCCTTCTTATCTAGCTTACTCTTGTTTTTCTTTGGAACATGAACATAGGCCTCACAACCAAATACCTTAAGATGCATGAGAGAAGGATTCTTACCAGTCCATACCTCTTGTGGAGTCTTGTCATCCAACGTTGATGAGGGTGATCTGTTGACTAGGTAACATGCAGTACCCACTGCCTTTGCCCAAAATTCTTGCCCTAACCCAACACCACTGAGCATGCACCTTGCTTTTTCTATTAGTGCCATGTTCATCCTTTTTGCAACTCCATTCTGTTGAGGTGTATATGGAGTAGTCTTCTGTCGTGCTATACCACACTTCTTATAGAATTATTCAAATTCATTCCCGCAGAACTCTCCGCCATTATCTATCCTCATCGCCTTAATTATTTTCTCTGTTTGATTCTCAACAAGAGCCTTGAACTCTTTAAACCTGTCAAATACTTCAAATTTCTTCTTGATGAAATATATCCAAGTATTCCTTGAGAATTCATCTATACATGAGACATAGTACATAGGTTTTCCTAATGATGGAACCGACATTGGTCCAAACACATTACTGTGAACTAGATGTAAAATTCATTCTGCCCTCCCTCGTTGCACTAGAGGAGAATCTTACCTGATTCTGCTTCCCATATACACAATGTTCACATAAATAAAAATCCAGAGAGCAGTTAGACATACCTTCAACCATACCTTTACTGTTTAGTAGTCGAAGACCCTTCTCTCTGATATGCCCCAGTCTTTGATGCCACAACATAACCTTTTCTACAGATATTGTAGGAGTTATTTCTTCTTCAACTCCAATATCAGGGACAATGGAACTATTACACCCATCAATAATAGTGCTTCCTTGCAACTTATATAGAGTTGCAAACCGAACTCTCTTCAGTAACACCATTGCTCCTCAAACCATCCTGCAGATTTCCTTTTCAAGTATTGTTTTTACCCTTGCATCGTCCATTTTGCTTACATAAATCAAATTTCTGGCCAAACCTGGGATGTGCAGAGCACCAGGTAGTGTTCTAATCCTTCCATCTATGAGCTTCAACTTGACTTTTCTTTGTCCTATGATTCTGGTTGTTGAGTCATCACCTAGGAAAACATTACCTCCATCATACATTTCATATTCATAGAACCACTCCCTGTGGGGAGTCATATGAAATGATGCACCTGAGTCAACCAACCATGCCTCATGATCTGCATGTGTGCTTGAAGAAGCCAAGTACATGTCCCCTCCTTCTTCCTTGGAGGTATTTTCTTTTGTAGAAGGAGCTTCTTCATATGCCTTCTTTTTCTAAATTTTGGATCTACACTACTTCTTGTAGTGCCCTTCTTTTCCACATCTCCAACATACCTTTACAAACTTTCCGAGAGATTTAGATCTACCCTTAGACTTAGATCTCCCACTTGAGGACTTAGATCTATTTCTTTCCTGGGAGCGTCCTCTTGCAAACAATGCATCTATGCTCTGTCCTTCCATGTTCTTCCGTCTCATCTCCTCCAACAACAAGGATGAGACCACTTCATCAAACTTCAAGGCAGTTGTATTACTACCTATGGCCACAACTAGACTATCCCATGAGTTTGGTAAAGAGCACAACAAACTGATACACTTATTTTCATCTGAAATTTTAATCTCAACAGATACTAACCAACTTACCACAGTATTGAAGGCATTCAAATGCTATGCCACCTAGTCTCCATCTCTCATCCTCGGGTTATAGAACTTCTTTCTCATGAATAGTTTATTTACTAGGGACTTAGATTGATACAACTTCCCCAACTTATCCCATAAATCATTGTATGTAGCTTTGTCTAACACATTCAATAATATTGAATACGAGAGACACAATCGGCTTGTGCTCTTCGCCTTCCGATTTAACTTTTTCCAGTCATCTGTTGAAGTTCCTGTAGGTCCAATACCTGGATCCACCGCGATCAACTGATCTTTTTCCACTAACAGATCTTCTATCTTGAGCTTCCACACCTCAAAACTTTGCCCATTAAATTTCTCGATCTCCATTTTCAAACTGCTAGCCATTTCTTTTCACCTGAAAAATCAATACCACAGATCTCCCACTGTAACAAGGCTTATCACAGTCCCGAGACAAACCCTTGACCACAAAGGTGTCCCCTAGAAGCCAACAAAGCTCTAATACCAAATATAGATTTTAACCTGTACAATATTTACTGCAAACAAATTTTCAGTAAAAGAACAGAAAATATACAATGGAAAATACACACATTACGCAAAGATTTTTCCCCTGGAAACCCAAACCAGAAAAACCAACATATTCTAAATTCATGCATAGTGATACAATGATTACAATACAATATACATATAGGATCTAATGGCATCCAAAACCCTAACCCAATGACCTAGATTAGTCAACAACCCTAATTCCTTAATCGGAAATAGAAAATCATTGGCAAAAACCATGTGCCGAAAAACCACCCAACAATGGACATGAAAATTGAGGCAACATGAAAAAAGAGGCAAAAATGCGACACATTTCCCGAGTAAAAAAAAATTCTCGGGGGCATTGCCCCTGAACCCCTGCGCCAGTCGTGCAAATAATATAAAACATACCCAACAATTCACACACCATCTACAAGATAACATAAATATTTGCTCTGGGAAACCCTTATGGGAGAAAACACAACTAGAAGGTGATGCTACTCTGCTCCCTTTTCTTTGGTATGTAAATAATGCAAGTACAAAGGAGAAGGCACTCTCTATGGAGTTACTTGAGACCTGTGGTATGTTAGGTTGCTACAAAACATTAACGCCCTCTATTATGCTCTCTAATTTTCCACTCCCAGTTGTTCTACTTTGCTATGGAACAAAATACAATAATATATAATGGAACTCCTTCTCCTCCTAGTGGCCCAATATTTAACATAGCCCAATAGCCATTGAGGGGTAGGTTTTCGACTTCCTCAACCCTCAATTGTGGTAGGGTTTTGAACCTTCTAGAATCTTTTTGAAATTCCTCATATCGCCAGCCCCATATGCATGAGTAATGGGGGTTGACGTGGCATCCTCTTGTACCATGGTGGTCAACTTTCGAGAGACATAACTTTTGCATACAAACTATGATTGGCGCATGATTTGCACCATTGGAAAGGTATCAATTTGTAGAACACCATCAAGGGGGTTAGCACAAGATTCAAACACTAGAACCCTAAAAAATGTCATTTAATTCCTCAAAATTACTCTGGAAGGTTTTAGACCCCAATTTTCCAAATGGGACCTACCACTAAAATGACTCTACAAGCTTATTACTCCAATTTTTTTCACTCTGAAAGCATCAAGATAGATGAAAAATAATATAAAGCTCCAATCCGGATCACAAGAGATGGTGCATATGAAGAAGACTAAAGATGAAGACAACTCAAGACATCCAGATTGAATCATAAGTATTCATTAAGGGGGAGTATGAAGGAATAATTCATACTTATAATATAAATCATTATTAATGAGAGTAGATTTATTTTATAAGTCTACTTATGATCAAAGATGAGGAGGCTGGGAGAAGTTAGGGATGGAGATCACATAGAGATTTATGGAGATATTGTGGAGATTGTTATACTATATTGGACATCTTGTTATGAGCACCTCAATGTTATATAACGAGGCCTCATGTATTGTATTGATGTAAGAGAGTGATGTATTATCATTGTACATTAATACAATGTGATCTTTGATAGATATTTGCTCTTCTTATGTGAAGTTTTTGTGTGTATGTTTGTTTGTGTGTTGCTCATATAACCAACACACACGCACACATGTGAAATGCATATGCCCAGGAAATTTATTGGGCACTTCCCCTCATTCCGATGATGGTACCCAAAACAAACTGGATTCTTTAGGGTTCAAGACCGATACAATAATAGTTTAACACACCACTTGCATGAATTGATCCTAGATGGAGAGGATAACACTCCTCTCAACCATCTGGGCTAGATTTAATTAACACACATATACACACAAGATCCTTCACACACACACACACATCTTATTCTATTATTATTTTTTTACTTATTGTCCTAAAATAGAGTCTTTGAATGCTAATTAACATCTATAATTTGTAATTTTATTTTTTTAATAAAATTATGAATTTTTTCCTTGTGGAAAAATTGAAATCTTATCTTATATATTAGATATAAGATTATATTTTCAAAAAATAAAAAATAAAAAATGAAGTTGTAATTTTATTTTTAAAAAAGAAGATAAAATTACATATTGTAGATGCTAATCAAACATTCAAAGAGCCTTTTTAAAGACAATTAATAGAAGACAAACTTTGTCCATGATATCCTGAACCTGCTCACATATATGTGAGCCTTTAATACCCATACATATATGTGTGTGTCTGTATTCCAAGAAAAGAAATCATTATATTTGATATTTCAAGGAAAAATCAAAATACGCATTGGTTGGCCAAGAAGGCTCAAAATAGAGAGAAAATACAAATCTCTCTTAACAAATTAGTCCTTGCATACCATAAGCTACAAGCTTTACATAAGAAAAAAAATTAGTTTAAGAATTGTACATATTACAATTTTCCTTTATTGTATCAACAAACATAAAGTAAACAATTCCATAATGGACAAAAACAAACTTATAACATGCATAAGAAAACTAAGATAGAAGATTTAGCTTGGACTCATAAGTATCATCAAAGATTGAAAGAGGGATTGCTTAGCCTAAAAAATTAGTAGGCTGTCCTCAAACTGTTGTCCTAGTAAAAGGCCTTCCTACATGGTAAGGGCCTCCTTAGATACATTATCAATTTGAGTGTTGGCTTCTCTGAAGATGTATGTGAAAGAAATGACTACAAACATATTCCCTATCTCCAAAACTATGTTCTTGATGGTGGTTAAAATCAGATTTTAAGTTCTATATAATCCATTTGCCCAATCCACAAGAAACTTGGAGTCCCTCATCACTAATAATTCATCATTTATCTACAACTTACTTTAATGGGATCCAAAGTGAAACACACACAACCAACTTTATAACTACCTAAAGTAATATTATATAGAGAAAGACCCAACAAAACAACCCAAGAAAAAATATTTCAGATAACAGAACCATATACAAATTGAATAGTCCGCTTATACAATCTTAAAAGTATCTTTAAAATTACATATTCCAAACGACCCATTAAATTAAGACACTAAAAATCCCAACATGAAAGAAACAATCGATTGATTTTTAATCAAAAGGAGGGTGAATGTATTCAAAGATTACTCAACGTGTCTTTGAATCCCTCGCCTCAACTCTCGCCTATGCCTATTTTAATTCTTAGAGACTCTTTCAAAACTGAACTTAGCTTCGTAAACATGGTTCAACTAGAATACAAACAAATCTAGTGATAAAAAATATATATATTCAAACATAGGATTGCCCACATGAGTTGAATAGTATTGGTAGTCTATTTTCCAATAAGAATGTATGGAGGTAATTGGTGCCTTCAACAAGTTTTTTGGATTTGAAAAGACTTTCTCATAAGATATCTCAGACATTGATCTCAGATGTAGATATGTGATGTGGATTTTATACTATTTTAGATTCAAACTATATCAGATGAAAATTTGTGACACAAGATACCTTATAATATATCAAACATAGATTTGTGGTGAATTTCTCAGACATGGGTTCATGGTGAATTAAAGTTATCTCAGATATGGATATGTGGTGAATCAACAAGCTATCCTAGACGTAGATCATTGTAAATTTAGTGAGTTGAATCTTTCTACATTGAAGGTTTTATGCATGACCATTGGACCCTTTGACAGATAGATCTATTACCTACACACCAACACTAGCTTGGACATGTCTCTTCTTATTATTTTAGGGTTTCCAACAACCATTAGCAATGCATCTTAATCAAAATGCCTATTGAAGCGTCCCTTGGGGCCGTGTCTAAAGTTTATGCTCAGTTTCCTTGTGAGCCCTTAAGCTAGAAGATTGATATTAGAGGGAAATAAAAGGAACTTCGATTCTCAGATTTTACTTTATAGGATCATTTTATCCAAAAATTCTAGGACTATATCATTGAAACCATGAAAATTTGTTGAAGTTTCCTTCCTCGGATCTAGTTATTAATGCCCTAATTCAATCACCTAGGTTTTTATTTTAGTGCAAGCAAAGAAAAGTCCATCAACCTAATCAAGTGCATAAGCTCATTATGTAAATCTTGTTTATATTTATTTCTTTTGTATCCCAATATGAACAATTCACCACATTTAGTAAAACCTCTCAAAGGGAGACCTAGCAAAGTAACCCTAGATAATATTTGTGAATGTATAAATCATTAGAAAAATGTAGGGAAGAGAGAGAAGCCAAGCTTTAGATAGAGTTAGAGATAATGCTTGATAATAAGTTCAGATCCTTAGAAAATAAGGTTAAAAAAAGATAGTCAATTGAATAGTAGGGTTGGAGACCCAGTTACAGAAAATGGAGGTTAGATTAAAATAAATGGAAATACAAAGCCAAAAAAAGAAACAATCAAACCAAGAAGGAGAAGTCCACAATATATAAAATCGTAATTTGAGGGACAAGATTAAAGATCCAGAAAAAAAGCTAAATAACAATTTGGCCCTAAATAGTTTGGAAAGTTAATTGGATATCAATCCCATCAAAGAAAAAATGGATAAGCTCGTAGACTTAGACCATGAGAATAACAAAAGAGCCTTGAACCTTGTAACTTTTTGGTATTAAAGAGAAGAAAGACGAGGACACACTAGCAATAGTCCAGGCATAACTACAAAACAAATCACAAATTGAAATAACTTGCCTCATAGAAGTAAAGAGGCTTGAAAAAATAACTAAGCATAAGGATAGGTAAATTTGTGTTAAAGTAAGCTATAATGACAAAAAACATGGCATGCACAATAAAACTTTGAGCTTAAAAGGGTCGAGAATATTTATAAACGAAGACCTCATTTCAAGAGGTAAAAGAAGCTAGAAAGAAAGGAAAATGGGAAATAATTAGGAAAAAGGCTAATATTGGGGATAGAGACCAAAAATATAATAATAGATATGAATATGGGGAACTCTAGATCCTGTCTTGGAACTCTTATGGATTTCCATGGAGCAAAGGGCCTATGTTAAGTTGGATCTCGAGTGAAACCGATATTAAGTTTTTGGTTGAAACTTGGAAGCATGAAGAATTTAAGGTCCCTAACATAGAAAGATTTGTCTAATGGTTGATATGGAACAAGAGATCCCACCACAAAGGAATTAGAGGCATAGCTTGTTACATAAAAAGGAACAACTCTCCTCACATTTGGCTTCTCAAGAAAGACCCTTTCAATCAATAATGTGGATGGGGATTTCATATATTAATACTAAGAATATTTACATAGAAATTTGCTATTGCATGCCTATTATTTCTACCTTTTATAAAAACAATTGTCTAGATCAAATTTGTCCTCACAATGGCTTATAACAAGATATTTATAGTTTAAGAAATGAAGGCAATATCCTCCTGCTAGAAGACTTTAATGATAGAACTGCAACTAATCAAACTATTATTTCAAGCAATGATTTAAACCCTAATTCTCTATGGCTAGATGAGGACCTTGTTTTAGCTAACATATTCAAAAGAAACTCTAAAGACTTGCTCAAGAATTTGTTTGGCACCAAGTTAATCAAGCTCTGTAGTTCTCAAGATCTAATAATTTGCAATGGTCTAATGGAGTGGTTGAAATCTAATCAGATGACTTGTATTCATGGGCTTAGAAATAGTGTCGTAGATTAGGTGATATATGATATCCTCGTATACAACTAAATAGTAAATTTTGACCTCTTAAATGACTGTGAACCTAAATCTGATCATAGACCTTTAACCCTAATTGTAAACTTTCACATGCACAAAATCCTCATTGAAGAGAATTTTGATAATCAAAAGCACTTGCTTTTCGACAAAAATAAAGCTAATCTTTTTTTAAAGGATTTAATGTAATGTTCCCATTTTTGGATTCCCCCACCTTGTAGTCAAAGGAGACTTTATGAGTTTATGTCAGCTTGACTAGAGGAGTAAAATGAGGATAATATTGAGCTTGGGAATTTTTGAGGAGTTATATGGGGTCCAGGCTAGACCATTCACCATCTTTCATCATCATGATCATTTCCACACAGTTCGCTTTTGGTTCCTTGGCATTCCGATGATTTCCGTAATTTCGGGTTATTATTGAGCATATTTTAATTAATTACACTGAAGGTGCTGTTTGGAGCTTGTTTCTTGGAGGGACACCTTAGTACTGTAATAGCTTGTTGGAGCTAGGACGAAAATATCTATAGGATAGGATGATAAAAAGTGAGTTTCAGTGGTCGGAGAAGTTATAAGGGCGAATTAATCACTTTTTGGAGTAAAAAAGGGTCATTAAATTAATAAAGTGATTTTATGAAGAAATATTAAAGATGAATTAAAAGTCACTTGAACAGAAAAAGGTGAAAGGGGGTATAAAAGAGAGATAGGGGCTTATATTCTCTCATTATGTTATTGATCATTTTCACTTGTATCTTTGAGCTCTGGTAGCTTGAACATTTTGATGGTTTTGAGTGAACAACCCTAGAGGTTAGCAAGGAGGTGAAAGATTCCTCTATTCCTAATCTAAGTTTGGTCAAGGTGGTGAATGATTCCACCCTCACCATTCTATTTCCGTTTCAAATTTATTTCTTGCATTGGTGGTAAAGGAGGGCGTAACTATTAGAGGATTTTGCAGAGAGGGCACATTGTTCCACCGAGAGGAGTTCAATTTGGCTTCTGGGAGTGAGATATTGAAGAGATCTGAGCTGGTTCGTGTTTTTCTCGCATGGAGCGACTTCTCTTGATACCCTTGGGGGTTTCCAACATCCATATTATTTATTCTCAGAGCTGGGGTGAATTTACTGAAGGAGGGCACATTAGGGGTTTGAGATCCAATGATTTGTGGTTAGATTTGTTTTCTACAGCTAGGGGAACTTCTCATATAAGTTAGCCATCATAAGATCTACAGGTTTGCAGCCATTTCATGAAGATTTTACATCAGATTCATTGTGCATATTTCAGCAGGGCATAAGCAACAAGAAGGGCTCATTTTTCGGTATGGGAATTATGGATCTTGCATGATATAACATCTCTTTTGGGAAGCCATCGTTAGGGGATCGAAAGGGAGGATCATTGACACTATTTCCTTGCCTTTTGTAGCATCTATAGGCCAATAAAGTGGCTATTGTATTACTTATTTAAGATCTGGAAATTACGGTATGTTGGATAGCCAAATACATATTAAATAAAACAAGGATTCAAGGTATTATCTTATGGTTTTTAATAGTTATTTTTTTATTTGGTTATCATTGCATGTGTTTGCCTTATGTATTACATGAGAAATATGGGCTGAAATACATTAGAAAATACACTTTAATGAATGCTTCAACCATTGCACACAAAGTGTTTAACATAATACCTCAATGATAACTTTTTTATATACATAACAACAAACAAATAATCATAACAACATATACTTTGGGGGTTTAAGGAGGTTGTAACTCATCCCATTGACACTCTAAACACTTAATCAATCCACCTTGAGAGTTGGGACAACAAGAGAGTTACTTTTCCAAAGAACCTTTGAGCAAACACACAAAGCGTTTGAAGAAAGTTCTCAACTAGTTAGATCTATTTTTTATATCAGATTTGGTTGGGAATATTATAGTGGTATCAGAGTGAAGATTCCTCCCAGCCTGAGGGATCTTCATTGAGGAGAAAAATTTTAGATTGCAAATTGGACATGTACTTAGAATTATACTCATTTTCAATGGCTTAGTAGAAATGACTATGGTAGAGGAGATTCTATATTGTGAAGAGAAATATCAAGCTTTTAGTGTGACATTCAAGGATCAAGTAACATTCAAAGAGTTTGTATCCATCATACATCCTAAGTGGAATAAAGATGATATTGCAGCATGGGCCAAGAAGATTGAAACATACAATTTTTGGAGAAGAGAAGTCAGGAAGGCAAATACACCACCACATGTTAGTGGGTTGATAGGGGCGTAGATTGAGCCTACGCCCATCCAGGATGAGGATGTATGTGTTGAGGATGATAGGGCAGTAGCACGGGACACACCATTAGAAGGCAACATCATTAACACATATGATGGTAAAGAGGATAGTACATTAGATCATGATGATGGGGTAGCATCTACACCTTGTGATGAGGTTCAAGATGATTTGGGTGTGGATGTGTGCGATGAGGATGACAAGATAGCAGCATTGGATACACCATCAGAGGGTCGTGACATGAGCACATGTGGTATATAAGAGGATAACACTCAAGATCATGAGGAGGAGGAAGCATCTTGGCCTTATGATGGGATTCATGATGACTTGGGTGTTGATACACCTAAGGATGATGGATCATGGACACAAGGTGATTCATCTATGGAACATGCACCCACATTACAAGATGGGCATATGGGTGATGAACAAAGTGGCACAGGGGATGTTGAGCATAGTAGCACAACATGTCTTGGGGATTGTGTTGATGATGATTCCATAGTTGACCTTAGCAACAAGAGTTATGAGGTAGCACTTTAGAATGATAGAGGTGTTGATTCGTAGGAGTCACAACACTTGGAAGGACATCTGAAGGTCAGAGAGGATATGATCGTGGCAGCCATGAGGCAACTTGATGATACATACACATTGGTGGTAGGATATTATTGGAGAGCCACGATGATACATGATAGTTCGGGTGGAGATTTTTCCATTGAGGACTTTCAGACACTTAGAGAGAAGGTGACAGAGATGAAGATCAACTACCAACATATCCTTATGGATAGAGATTACCTTATGGATATTGGTGAGATGTACCATGGGGCATTGGAGGAGAAGGAGAATGAGGTGGATCAATTCACTCATGATTTGGTGAGCGCACATGAATTCTTGAAGAGCACTCAGATACCCCTTCGAGAATCAGAGTCCAGAGTAGAGTAGTTCGTTGAGGAGTCTAGTCGGGTATCCATTACATCCATCTCAGTAGAGAGTCAGCCATATGATCCAGCTATGTCACGAGAGTATGTTGGTGACATGGAGGGTTTGATGGATGAGCACCAAATGATGGAGGAGAGTGAGGGTTGCTCGAGATTGGAGATGATTATGGAGAGACGTGACACAAAGATGTTTGAGGGTGTTCATGTGTCACAAGAGCTACCATTCTTGGAGAGCCATGAGGTTGTTGAACATATACCTTGTGGATCAACCAACAGGGAAGTATATGCATCCAGGGAATGTGGGGACATGTATATTACATATGAGGACATATCCATTTGGGATTCAAGTTCAACTGACACTAGTATAGCTTTTGATACAATGACACATACATGATACATAATGATATGCAATGGTATACATCGGTATGTAGTGGTGTGCAATGACATGTCATGTTATACAGAGGGGTACAATGATACACAATGGGAGACAATGGAGTTCAGGGGAGATTCACACTCTCACTTGATGGAGCATGGATGGTCCAGAGGAGGAAAATCCACTCTTTTGTAGTAGTATGGGGACTCTGGAGTCCGTACTCTCAACAACAATAGTATTTGTGATGATGGAGGGAGTATGGTTGACCATCTATGTAGGGAGATTCCTTTGGAGGCATGCCATGGTACCAGAGTAGCGTGGAGTTCGAGAGACTATTCAGATAGTTCATTAGTGCATGGGGATGAATTCCATGGAGTGGAACACTCCTTAGAGATTGATCTCCGATTGGAATATCACCCGTGCAGAATCATTGAGCAAGATAAACGTGTGACTATTCTTAGGTGCCCTTATGAGTTTTTGGTCATACCCTTGGGATTGACCAACACACCTACCACTTACTAGATTTTCTTACAGTTGCAAATATTTTTGTTTTTTTTCTTTGATGCTCTCAATATATACAACAAGACATGGGGGGATCCCTTGAGACAGTTGGGTGAGACAGGAGGAATTATAGACACAACATGGAGTTTTTATTTAGGGCATGTGGTCTGTGCACAAGATGACAAGGACATATTGAGGGATGGCATGATCTACCATAGAGGTGACACATATTTATCCCCTAAGGCCACACTTAGAGAGATGATCACGAGGATGATGCATGATGCACCTCTGGTAGGATTTTTCGAGGACTTGTATGAGCATGAGATACCACATAGGGTCGAGATGCTTTACATGATGGTGTCTAAACTCCAGGCATGGTTAGAGTACATTATCAGGAGTAGGGATAACATATTACTATGTGTGGTTTGGTAGGAGCGTGACAGATTTGCATGCATGGAGTTGATTCCTAGTATTTGGTTTCCAACAATTGATTGCATACATGGATTAGAGATGAGGCTCGACTAGATTCCAATAGTTATCAATGTAGCACAACAACAATCAACATGCCTTGGGAGAGATGGAATTCCAATTCTTTGGTGGGATCTGGGCATTCATTTGAGTGATTGATTTCTTCAGATGACGATGATGATTGATAGAGTTGTGACCGTGATTGTTCTGCTCTATGTTTGGGATGTCGATAGTAGGGAGTTTGAGACTTACTTTATATGACATGATAGACTTTCTTTCTTGATACTTGGGATTGAGGCTGGCAATGGATTTGCACACTTAGACTTCACTGAGACACCTTTGCAGGGGATGATTCAGGATAGTGGTTTCAGTCAATTATGGGATTCCCGTTTTGGGTTCCTGGAGAGGAGGATGCAGACTAGGCACGTTGGTCCAATAGTGATGATCAGAGTGGTGCAACAACATCATGGTGGTTCCCTTCTACGATTAGTTTGGGACCCTGGGATTACATTGTTTGAAAATTTAGTTATTGTTAGAGATGAGAGAGACAATTATGATTTTTAAGAGTTTACTCTTGGGATTTCATGGGTTGACAGTTGGGTAGCTGGGAGAGTCAATCATTACTTTCAAGAGCTTATGCATATGGAGCATTGGATTGTTGCCTTAGGTGGGACATTCTACGAGGGGTGGATCAAGTATTTACAGTATCTATTTGCTCTATTGATCAGTGGTCTTGATGAGGCCTCTTGTGTGAGTACATTGCAGGACAATATTGTGAATGATAGGTGCTCCACGTCTTTCAGATTGGTTTGGGACACATGGATCACTCTTAGTTTCAGTTTGGTACAACTTGTTGATCAAAGGTTTGTGATGGCGTTGCTTGAGGACAAGCAATATTTGGGAAGGGAGGACTGTAATGTTCTCATTTTTGGATTCTCCCACCTTGTAGTCATAGGAGATTTTATGAGTTTATGTCAGCCTGACCAGAGGAGTAAAATGAGGATAACAGTGAGCTCAGGAATTTTTGAGGAGTTATATGGAGCCCAGGCTAGCCCATTCACCATCTTTCATCATCATGATCATTTCCGCATGGTTCAATTTTGGTTCCATGACATTTCGACAATTTCCATAATTTTAGGTTATTATTGAGCAGATTTTAATTAATCACACTGAAGGTGCTATTTGGAGCTTGTATCTTGGAGGAACACCTTAGTGAAATAGCTCGTTGGAACCAAGACGAAAATATCTATAGGAAAGGATGATAACAAGTGAGTTTCAGTGGCCAGAGAAGTTATAATGACAAATTAATCACTTTTTGGAGTAAAAAAGGGTCATTAAATTAATAAAGTGATTTTATGAAGAAATATTAAAAATGAATTAAAAGTCACTTGAATGGAAAAAGGTGAAAGGGGGTATAAAAGAGAGATAAGGGCTTCTATTCTCTCATTATGTTATTGATCATTTTCACTTGTATCTTTGAGCTCTGGCATCTTGAACGTTTTGAGGGTTTTGAGTGAACAAATCCTAGAGATTAACAATGAGGTGAAAGATTCCTTTGTTCCTGATCCAAGCTTGGTCAAGATGGTGAAAAATTCCACCCTCACCATTCTATTTCCGTTTCAGATTTATTTCTTGCATTGGTGGTAAATGAGGGCATAATTGTTAGAGGATTCTGTAAAGAGGGTGCATTGTTCCACCAAGAGAAGTTCAATTTGGATTTTAGGAGTGAGATCTTGAAGAGATCTGAGTTGGTTCGTGTTTGGCTCATCCGGAGTGACTTCTCTTGACACCCTTGGGGGTTTCCAGCATCCATATTATTTATTCTCCGAGCTGGGGCGAATTTACTAAAGGAGGGCACACTGGGGGGTTTGTGATCCAATCATTTGTGGTTAGATTTGTTATCTATAGCCAATGGAACTTCTCATATAAGTTAGTCATCATCAAATCTATAGATCTATATCCATTTCATGAAGATTTTACATCAGATTCATTGTGCATATTTCAGCAGGGCGTAAGCAACAAGGACATATTTTTCAATATGGGAATTATGGATCTTGCATGATATAACATCTCTTTTGGGAAACCAACATTAGGGGATCAAAAAGGAGGATCATTTGCATTTTGTAGCCATTATAGGCTAATAAAATGGTTGTTGTATTACTTATTTCAGATCTCGAAATTACTGTATGTTGGACAACCAAATACATATTAAATAAATCAAGGATTAAAGGTACTATTTTATGGTTTTTAATAGCTATTGTTTTCTGATTTATTTGGTTATCATTGCATGTGTTTTCCTTATGTATTACATGAGAAATATGGGCCGAAATACATCAGAAAATACACTTTAATGAATGCTACATCCATTGCACACAAAGTGTTTGACACAATGCTTCAATGAGAAAACTGTCATATATATAACAATAAGAAAATAATCATAACAACAGATACTTCGAGGGTTTAAGGAGGTTGTAACTCATCCCATTGACACTCTAAACACTTAAGTAATCCACCTTGAGAGTTGGGACAACAAGAGAGTTGCTTTGCCAAAGAACCTTTAAGCAAACACACAAAGTTTTTGAAAAAAGTTCTCAACCAGTTAGATCTATTTTTTATATCATATTTGGTTGTGAATATTACATTTAAATATTGAATTATATATCCTATAAAATAATAACAATATTGAAGATCTCCATCATAATTGGATGACAACCCTCTCTACTTCCATTAACAAGTTTCCTATCAAGTTGTCATGTAAAAAGAAAAATAGAACGACCAACCCTTGGTATGACAAAGAGTGTAAAATTGCTAGAAAAAACACAAGGGATTCTTCTAATAAGTCCTTAAAATCCAATAAGATAAATATATACAAAAGCCCAATTAAAATAAAAAAATGTACTATATAAATAGAAAACAAGAGAAGCTTTTACACCTATCTAAGCTAGATCTTAAAAAATTCTCAAGGGAATTTTTGACTCATAAAACTAAAGAAAACAATATGATTCCCTCGAGGGACTGGAATTCCTACCTTAAAATCTTTACGGATCCCCTAATGCCATGGACAACATTCAAACCATTTTCATAGTGGAAGAAGCTTTTTTATAGAAGATATAGAGTTTGGGGTTAAACAACTCACAAAAGGGAAAGCTAAGGTCATCAAAGGCTACCGAGCTAAAATCTTAAAAATTGGAGGGTCTATCCTCATACACAAGCTCTTCAATTTAGTAGTTAAGAAGAGATTCCCTAAACCTTGGGCTCAAAGCCTCATTGTACCTATCTTTTAAAGTGACGATAAAAACAATCCATCTAATTATAGGACGATTATGATTAGCCCAATTTTAGCCAGGTTGTATTGAATTATTTTGAAATAGAAGGTCAATGTATGGCTAGAAAGCCACGAAAAAAGAGCTAGCGACCAAGCCATATTTAGGAGTTATCATTCAACTATGGACCACCTTATTATGCTTAAGATCATTGCAAAGGAGTGTTGCAATAATAAAACCAACCTCATGTGTTATTTCGTTGACTTTAGAAAAGATTTTAATAAAGTGTTGAGGACTAACCTTTGAAATAGGTTAGAAGAGCTAAAAGTTCCTTTCGAGTTGAGAGTTTTGTGGTGAGGTTGTACAAGAATATTATTGCCAAGTTTAAGAACAGTGAGGGTTGGTCAGAAGAAATTAATTGTAATATAGGAATCAAACAAGGTTTTCCCTTGCCCCCCACCCTTTTTTGCATATACATTGACAAGTTAAAGGAATGTTTGGAAGACATCGACTGTGTCGGCGTGACTCTCACTGGTATAATCATCATCATTCTTCTTTACAGCGATGATATTGTCCTTAATGCGAGGAGTCCTTATGATTTCGACAAGCAAATAGAAATCCTGCTTTAGTATGGGTATGGCTATTAACACTGACAAAACAAACGTTATGATAATCAAATCCAAAAATATCACTTACGATAATTTTGTGTATGACAACAACAACTTGGAGGAAGTGACTTCATACAAATATCTTGGAATCGATCTCCATCACAAGCTTAATGAGAACTACAGTATGGAGAAAATGATAAATGGAGGGTGAAAAACATATTATGGACTTGAAAGTAGGTGTAAATCGATAGACCTTTGGCTATGGGATAAGAAGAAACTCCTTTTTGAGACTCTCATCATTCTTGTCATTTGATATGGTTGTAAAGTTTGGGGTTGTAGTATCTATAGAAAATCATGGAGAAAGATAAAACAAATCCAAAAGTGTTTTATAACTTATAATCTCAAAATTAAAGGCGATACATCCTATCCTATCCTCATATAAGTGAATATTTTCCTCAGTGAGGGCACAATTATGACTAGGTATCTAATGTACAGGAATAAGATAAATAGCATGACATACAAGAGGCTTCCTATGATTGCTTTAAATTCCAGTCAAAACTATCTGCGGCTCAAGCATGGATAGCATAAAGATACCAAGTCTTGTCTAAATCATTCGGGAATAAAGGAAGAGGTTACTATGCAAAATAACGATAATATAAAAAATATTATTACCTCTAAATTTAAAGAGAAATTGTGGTGCAATAAAGAATTAGAGGATAAAATAACATTAAGATAATATAAGGAGGTGATCAACTATAATCTAGAAGATCAAAAGTATCTCTATGTTTTGAATAGCATAAAGAATAAAATCAACATTGTTAAAATAAAAACAAATTCTCATGAACTCTATAGTGAAACACAACGTTGGCAATTATCAAAATGTTGTGGCTTGAAGGAATTTGATCTTTATGACACTAAGAAGGTTGGAAATGAAAAACACTTTTTTACCCACATTAAACCTCAATTCCAAAATATTTGTCACACTACTAAGATTGGTGTTGATGATGAATACATAATTACTTGTCTAAAATTGCAACGCTTCACTTCCATTGTAGTCTAGCCAGATACAATACTCGGCCAGAGAAATTTGGGTTCAACTATCAATTTTGAGGTCGTAAATCCAATATAAAAAATATCCCTAAAATTTCTTCGATTCATTACCATTCTAGTTGGTTAGGATACTCAGCTATCCGTTAAGAGACCCGGGTTGAAGACTTCGGCAACAAAACATCGCTTTTGTTGTAGTTTAGTTGCTCATGATGCTTGGCTCTCCCCCGAAAGACCTGGATTCAAGTCCCGCAACGGAATTAATTTTTATTTTTTAATCTAAATCCACGAGTATTGCATGGTTCTTGCATGGAAAATTTCATTTCCGTTGTAATCTAGTTGGTTCCAATATGTCACTGTCTATAAAGTGCCTTAATTCCAACATATCAATTCCGTTGTAGTCTAGTTGGTTAGGATACTCGGCTCTCACCCGAGAGACCCGGGTTCAAGTCCCGGCAACGGAATTCCTTTTTTTAAATAAAATGATGGCTCTCAATTTTATTGCTGCATGATATACATACACAAGTGGGAAGAACGCAGCGAACTCTCTTTCGGCAACGCTTGAAAATCTGGTGGTGCAGAATTCCAGTGCACTCGTTGTCTGATAGTGCGAGAATTCCGTCAAAGAAATACTTGCTTGGCAAAGTCTCTTTTGGGAACGTTTGAAGATCTGGTGGTACAGAATCTAGATTCGGTGTTAGGAAAGTCTCTTTTGTCCATGTTTGAAGATCTGGTGGTACAGAAGCCAGAATAGGTGTTGGAAGCATTGATGAAGCCATCATATGTGCATAAATTCTTTATAGTGCACCCGTTGTCTAATACTGCAAGAATTCCATCTGAGAAATCCTTATGATCGATGCAATGCCGATGCCATTGCCATTCCCTAAATTACTGTCATTTCCCCTATTGAAACACCGCCCTTCTTTGCAACCATCTTTGTAATACTCATTTCTATATCCACAGGAACCATATTTGCTGCAACACAGATCACCAAAACAACCACATTTCTGAGCATATGCAGCCTGCATGGAGATCAATAAGAGGAACGACGTGATTATGATCATCCCAAAGTTGTGTGGTTATTATGCTCAGTGCTTCTTCTCTTCTTCTCATTGTAGTTGCTAGGATGTTTGTGATAAAAGAAAGAAAGAACTTCTTCTCTTCTTCTCATTGCAGTTGCTAGTTGCTAGTTGCTAGGATGGTTATGATAAAATAAAGAAATAAATAAATTATTTTAACGTCTATGAGGTTAACAATAGCTTATGGGACAGACCGTCTCACAGTCACAAACTGATTTCTGCGTTTCAACCATTTTCCTCTTCAATTTGATGATGAACGCCCCCAACTTCTCCGGTGTACCCTTGCTGAATAAATTATCCCAAGATCTAGCTGTCAAGATACTTTCATAGTTGTCCCAAGTGTCTTTGAAGGCTTCACACTCTGAAATGAAATGTTTTTTTGTTTCCACTTTTCTGGAGGTGCAAAATATACACACCCTTTTTTCCCAAGCTTTCTTTTGTCTTTTCCAACGCTCGATTTCACAACGGAGTTGATGGGAATTGGTTCTCAATTGAACAATAAACATTTTGGCTTTCCAAGATATATTGGCCCCTATGTAAGCTTTTTGATGATGATTATAAGTGGGGTTAAACTCTTTAATATAATACTCTTTCTTTCTCCCTAGCCCTTTATCCCAAGTTCGCTTAACCTATCAATAACAAAAACCTTTATCTCTTTACTGTTCGTAGGGCACCTATTCAAGTAAATATACCATTTACTATTTTGCCGCATCCACATCTTCTTTCTTTTGCACAATATGTCATTGAAGACAACCGTTTTCCATTTGCTCAATTTTTTTTAGATATCTTATGAGTCGCACCATAGCAATTGCTTCAATAGGAACAACCCCCACTTCGCTCAGCATGATATCATAAGGCACTGAACTTTTAATTTTAAACTTGTTTGTAATCAAGCGTTTTTGAGTTTTCTCAATTTGCTTCCACTGTAAGTCAGTTGCACTGCCGGTCCACACTTCACAACCATAAAGAACCACCGAGATCACTAAAAGCCCAAAGAGAGTTTGCGTAGTCTTCCAATCCCATAGCTCTGCCTCTTTGTGCATATTTTGGAAAGCATAGAACGCTTTCCAACCTCCCAAAGTTCTTTTCTTTCTACAACCTTCCCAACTTTGATTTTTGTTGAAGTCAATTATGAGGTATTTGTAATTTGTCACTTCTTCAAGAGTGTTGCCTTCAAAGCAAAACTTATGTTGATTATGTTTTCTTTTGCTAGAGAAAACTATCACTTTTGTCTTTCTAGTATTGACTTGCATCCCCACTGTTCTACAAAAGTGCTCAAGGGAAATTAAGTGTTATTGCAACCCAGTAGCAGATTTAACAATCAAAATAATGTCATCTGCATACAAAATAAGCCTTATCACAAACTCGCCCAAAAGAGCACCATCACCGTCCTATAAATTTAACCACTCTTCAAGTTTGTCTATATATAAACCAAAAAGGGTAGGGGACAATGGGCACCCTTGCTTGACCTTGATATCACTCCTAAAACTTTCAGAGATACCAACAAACGTTTTGATTTTGACTTTAACCTCCTCATATAGCCGATGGACAACTGCTCTAAGATGCATATGAACCCCAAGTTCCTCCATTCTATGTCAAAGCTTATCTCTAGGGACTGTGTCAAAAACTTTTTTGAAATCGACAAAGCAACAAAAGGCTTCCTCGTTTTTCTCCCACATTTTTTCAATGATGTGCCTTAGAGTTATACAGTGATCAATCATGGAGTGTTTAGGTCTAAAACCTGTTTGCCCTTTAGCACGCTTATCTCCTTTTTCCGCCCACTTGCTAATTCTATTTTCTAGCATACTTCCGAATAACTTTACAAACAAGGGGTTTATCATTATGGTCCTATAGTTGGAGGGAAGAGAGCAGGGTTTTGAGAGTTGAAACTC
>JZKD02S2153371.1:0-11005 GCA_000966675.3 Picea glauca | reverse complement strand
ACTTTTTAAATTGGAGAGCCATAAGAAATGCAAATATGTTATGGCTCTTATCATGTTACTAAGGTATTGAGTGTAAATGACTAAACGTAGTGAATTGAAAATTATTATTTGAGTTTACGTAGGGGAGAAGAAAACGTGTACAAACACAACTAAATAGGATATGTAGTTTCTCGATAGAACATGCGTTTGTAGTCCAACGGTTAGGATAATTGCCTTCCAAGCAATAGACCCGGGTTCGACTCCCGGCAGACGTACTCTGAAAATTATTTGTTAAAACCAAGCAAATCCATGATAAATTAAAACTGCAAAACGGTTTTATCTGTGATCGTTCTCCCAGAAAAAACATGATAACTCCAAAAATCCAGCGTTGGTAAGCACCATTGAATGGTTATTGCTCTATTGTTGTTCCAACGTATATAATATATGGCACTATGTTAACACTTGATCTTAAAACTAATGTATGGCGAAACATCATGACTCACTCAAGCATTTTCATAAAAATATTATTGTTCTCCAATTCTATTGAATGCTAACTTTGATTTCTTATTGTTCGAATGGCTAAATATTTTTTGATGATATAGTCTTCATTAAATCCATTTACATTGCTAAATTTGTTTTGATAATATAGTCTTCATTAAATCAATTTACATCAGTTAATTAATTTTTTGTCCATGGTTATTCATGCATTGTTTTGATTTGTGAACTACAAATGCATCATCATGCATGGTTAAATTTTTTTTTTCAATGGCTATTTATGCATTGGTTTGATTTGTGAACTACAAATGCAACATGTGAGGGCAACGTAGTGAGATGTTTTGCAGCCACCTCTCAAGAACAAATCTTCTAGCATTCTTAACCCTTGCATACATTATTGCAATTAGCCTTAGCTAAATCTTTCTGATCACTTCATTGGATTCATAGAATGTCAAACTAGTGGTTTTACCAATAGTTTGAGATTGACATGTAGTTCCATGTTTCATCAGCACTGTAACAGTTATTTATGCAACCCACGGAAACATCAATTAGTAATCCAGAAAACAAAGAAGAGGTGAGGGATGTATGGAAACTACGTCAATAATTTCAAGTTCGTTATTGTTTCTAACCATAGTCATAATTAAGGTGTGTCAAACAAAACAATATATAAAATTGTTAATCAAACAAAGCAAACTCTAGTCAAACTCTACTCACATGTTAATTAGACAATTATGAATGGTAGTACATCACTATTAATCCATTTTTGCAGTGGGTAATGTGTTAAGCATGTAGAGAGAAAAAAAGCCACCTCCTAAGAACAAATCTTCTAGCATTCTTATCCCTTGCATACCTTATTGCAATTAGCTTTAACTAAATCCTTCTGACCACTTCATTGGATTCATAGAACGTCGGACTCGTGGTTTTAGCAATAGTTTGAGATTGACATGTAGTTCCATGTTCCATCAACATTGTAACAGTTATTTAGGCAACCCACGGAAACATCAATTAGTAATCTAGAAAAGAAAGAAGAGGTGAGGGATGTATGGAAAGTACGTCAATAATATTAAGTTTGTTATTGTTTCTAACCATAGTCATAACTAAGGTGTGTCAAACAAATCAATATATATATAATTGTTAATCAAACAAAGCAAACTCTAGTCAAACTCTACTCACATGTTAATTAGACAATTATGAATGGTAGTACATCACTATTAATCCATTTTTGCAGTGGGTGATGTGTTAAGCATGTAGAGAGAAAAAAAAGTGACAAACTAACAAAGAAATCAATCCAAAGATTCAAAGAGTGCTTATATGGGCTTCAAATTCATTAAGAAATTTTTCCAATAGGTAGGTCATGGCCAAAGTTAAAGTGAGGGAGGCAGTCTCAAAAGTGGCACAGAAGAACAAACATCAATCCCTTATTGTGTCTTTGTCAATTTACAGGTTGACGATAATCTTCCCAGCCAACCGAAGGCAAAACCTCAACTCTCATTGGTTGTTGTTGGTCGTAGTTTCTTCATTTCTCCCTCTATAATTGCTCCTCTTGAATCAATCGAACCATCTTTGAACTAGTATTGTTATGATTCTTGTTCTCTGACTTTTGGTAATTTAAATTCTCCCTACGTAACAATGAAGCATTACTTATTGATCCGAATTAGATCCTCGCCAAAAAAAAAAAAACTTTTTGTAGACTTTATAATAAGCATTTAATTGTTTTTGGAAAAGTTTAATGTCCAAAACTTACTTGGAAATTGAAGTGAACCATTGCCTTCCAAGGTATCCCATTAAAAATGAAGGTTGTGGTGAAAAAGGATATCAATGGGGCAGATGTAAAGGGAACTTGGGAAGCTTGAAGGGAAGTAGCAGAGATGAGAGATTGAAAAGTGCAACATTCTCGAAGATCAGAGAATAAAATAGGAAAGGAGCCTATCCATGATGAGTGAAGGCGTCTTTAAGCCACAACCATCTGCAAAAAAAAAAATTGTTAGTGAATAACAATGCATGATATTTCTAAGCATGAATAACTCACCCTTGTAATGGATTTCAATAGCATAATAAATCCCCATTGAACTCGGTTTTCCCATTTAAGTTTCCACAACAAAAATCTAAATTGTTATGGTGTGATTGAGCTCACGTATGCTTGAGATCTCTCTGGTTTTAAATCTGTTGTTTAGCACTGTCAAGAATTGCAACAATTTCTTAGCACTATTGTCCATTAATTCCCATCACCACTTATCGGATCACTGGGTTAAAAGATGGCTTTTCCATTGTATCAATGGGCAGCTACAGTTTGATTTCTCACACTTAGTCATCAATTCACCTTTAATCAAATCGCTAGCTTGCCCAGGATCATTTGGTATGCTTGTACAAAGTTGAAACATTTATTGGATTTTTTTTAATTATATACATATACATAAATCTCATGCTTGGTAACTTGCTAGTATAAAAATTATTGTTTGTGCTCTATGTAAACGTCTAGCTATAGTACCCAGTCTCAACATATGTTATGTAATAAGCATAGAGAATACCACCTACAACCATTCATTATCCTCAAAACACAACGCAGTGATCCATTCCTTCAACCCATGTTCCACTAGTTACCTTCAACCATTGTTGAAAAAATCGGCATTTTTTCGCGATTTTTTCAAAAAATTGTGATTTTTACCTGGCCCCGAAAAATCGCCTACTAAAAATCACAATTTTTTCACTTTTGAAAAAGTCGCGACATATACAAAAAGTTGGCGATTTTTTTCCAAAAAATCACAAGTCGACATAAAAATCACAGGACGTGCCTAGTCTGCGGGGATACAGGGGATTTGGTCTTCTTTTTTTTTGTCATTTTACTTGTTTGTTGTTGGAGAAGGAAGGAGAAGGTTTTGTGGTCTACCTCAATCATTGTGGAGGTAACTAAACAACCATCACCATCAAGTATTTTTAAGCGGAGAAAGTGTTCAATTTCATTTGCCAACCGATGTTGAATCTTCCATTCATAGGTATGTATCTAAATCTCACCATGTTAATGTTTTTTTTTTCCACTGATTTTTGCAAGTTTGCTTGCCTCTTTGCTTGCCTACGTTTTGGTTATTTTTTTGGTCATTTTGCCATGATTTTCATGCCCATAAAACAATGTAATGTTTTTTTTTTTTATAGGACAGCAAGCTTGAGCCTTCATGTTAATTTTTTCTCCACCTTCTTATTGTCATTTTTCATTGCTAATAATATAATCTAGAGGTTTGTTTTTTTTTACCAATGGGTTGTTATTTTTTTCTAGTGGTGTTTAATATCATTTTCTTGGTTTTTTTTTGCCTTAAGGTTGAATTTTGAAGCTATCAATTTCATCAAAATATATGTTGAAGCCTTTGGATCCATTTTGGGTGTATGGGATCCTTGAAGATGGGACAAACCGACAACGATTGAGTTGCAAATTTTGTGGGCAGAAAATGACAGGAGGGATTTACAGGTTGAAATATCATTTAGCTAAAATCCTCGGGCATGATGTTGATGTTTGTCCTAAAACTAACGCAGAGATTATGAGAATTGTGTTTTGATTCACTTGAAGCAAACGATAAAAACAAAGATGAAGCGGTTGCAAAGAAGGTCGAACTTTCAATTAGAAGTTCGGCAACATCTACCCCAAAGGGACAGTGTAGTGAGAGGGGCCCCATAGATTCAGGTACCGGGAGGTTAACATATTTTATTGTTCCACGAACCACCCCTGGAGCACAACCTTCAATCAAGTCAATGTTGAAGAAAAAGAAGAAGAAAGAAGCAGACAGAGTTGTGGGGAGGTGTCTTTTCTGGAGTGACATACCTCTCAGCATCACCAAGAAAAATCCATTTTGGAAACTGATGTGTGATGTCATTGTTGTTGTTGGCCCAGGGTATAAAATCCCTACCTTTGAGGAATTGCGAGGGGGAATTATTCAAGAAGAAAAAAAGGACATCAACTCTAGATTGGCAGAGTTCAAGCAGTCGTGGGAGATCTCTGGAAGCATAGTGATGTATGATGACTGGATAGATAGGAAGGGTAGGTCCCTTCTCAATTTCTTGGTACATTGTCCTAGAGGTACCATGTTTATCAAATCATTGGATGCATCAACACATGTGAAAGATGCAACATTGTTGTGCGAGTTGAAGGATGTGTTTATCCAGGAGATCTTTTTGCATAATGTGGTGCAAATCATAATAGATAATGTAGCTAATTATTTGGTTTTGGTAGGTTGCTTATGGATAGGTATCGTTCATTGTCATGGACTCCATGCGCTGCACATTGTATTGATTTGATGCTCGAGGATATGGGGAAAAGCTCATTCATTAAGGAGATGATTGATCAGGATAGGAGCGTCCCCAAGTTCATATATAACCATACTTTTGTTCTTGGCCTCATGAGGAGACACACCAAAAATAGGGAGTTGCGATGTCCTGCAATCACTCGTTTTTCCACCAACTTCATTACTCTTCAGTCTTTGCTTCGATGTCATTTTGAGTTGAAGCAAATGTTTGTTTGTGATGAGTGGTGGGATTCTGCATATAGCAGAAGAGAGGATGGGAAATCCATTGCCAGATTGGTGTACAACGACTCCTTTTCGGAAGGAGTGGCATAGGTGTGCTCAGTGACTGAACCTTTGGTAAAGGTTCTAAGATTGGTTGATAGTGATAATCCCACAATGGGTTATTTGTATGAGGCCATGGATAGGGCCAAAGAATCTATCTGGGCTTATTATGTGGGAAAGGATAGCCACGATTTCGTAGACAGATACTATTATGGGGTTTGATTGATACTCGATGGACCGGGATGCTCCATCGAACCATTCATGCAACAACAGTTTTCCTCAACCTCGCATTTTCCTACAAATGCAACTTTGATTTTGATGGTGAGGTGATGGAAGGGCTCCATACTTGTCTTCAAAGGATGGTACCTAATGTCGCAATTCGCCTCAAAATTAATCGTGAGATAGAGATGTATCGAGATGGTACCGAACTATTTGGCTATGAAGATGTTGTTGTTGCAAGGATTGTTTTGATGCCATGTAAGTCATTGGAATTTAGAATATAGTTCAACTTAGAACTTTATGTTTTTAAAATTTCAATTTCAATTATGTGTTTTAAAAATTATTTTAAAGTTTATTTATGTTTTAATTATGTTTTCTTTCTTTCTTTCTTATTTGTTGTAGATGCTTGGAGGCAAAACTATGGTGCAAGGGCACCAAATTTACAGAGATTTTCCATCTGAATCTTGAGTCAAAAATGTACCTCTTTGGGATGTGAGCACAATTGGAGTGTATTTGAAAAAATACACTCAAAGAAATGCACCAGGTTAGAATTTATGAGCAATTACATTTATTGTAATTTGTAATTTATGAGTCTATGACCCTCTAATATATTATGACCCTCAAAAGTTAAAACTCGTTAATTTTTTTATGGCCCTCTTACAGGTTGGAGTTCTCATGTCTCAATGACTTGGTTTATGTCCATTACAATCTTCGAATATGGTTGAAGCAAATGGATAGAAGACTGGACGTGGATGCCATTTCCTTGGACAATATTGATCTATTGTCTAAGTGGAGGGTAGAGGCTGAGATGCATATCATGGAGGAGGCACCTGCATGGTTAGAGGAGGAACCCAAACAACAGTAGGACTTAGAGGAGAAATAGGGGGAGGAGGAGGAGCGACTTGAATACATCATGGAGGGTGATGTGCTAGCATCAGCACAACCTTCTACACTTATTGATACACCTACTCCTACACACACCAGTCGTTGTCCACTATCATAATCAGGGCCTTCTACTGTCAGGGGTAGGCCTAACAAACAACCCATTATCTTTTCTTATAAAAGGGGGAGAGGGCATTGATATTAGATAGCTAGTTGCTAGTTTTGTTTAATTTGTCATTGTACATCAGACATCTACCTCGTGATGAGATACATTTATAATTATATATGTGATGTCATTTTGTATTGGTTCTAACTTCTGGCCCTTTAAGATTCAGTGTCAACTTTGATGTAATATTTTTTATTTGGCATCCAGTACATATATATCATTTGTGCGTCAATTTGTTTATCTAATGATGTTGTTGCTTTATATGTTTAAAATTTTGAAAAAAACAAATATATTTTGTAATTTTTAATTTGTGTCGTGGTTTTCCAATTTTTTGTCGACTTTTCCAACTTTTTCCGAAATGATTTTTTCCCAACCCTTGCCAACTTTTTGTCGATGTTACCTTTTCAACATTGCCTACAACCATCTCTATAAGCAATTGTGTTTATATATATCAGTGAATGGGGTGAGTGCTTTGCATTTGTTATTACCTGATCATATTCTTAATGTAAAATTTGTGAATGAACAATTGTTGAGTTGGAAGTTGCAAACATCCAAAGCATGTTATTTGATTGTCATTGCAGTGTTATGTTTAATAGAATGTAGAGATATGGTTGATGTGGGTATAATAAAACTGTAGGTTGTTTGTTCTCCATTGTTTTAGAATTGGCCTTGAAACCTCTAGGAAACAAACCAAATGGTTTAAGCATTAAAACCAAATATGGAATAGAGTATTTATGTAATTGATGTGACGTCAATAAATGAGCCTTCTATTCAATTATGAGCAAAGATTTTGTATAATAAATTAAATTTTGTTCCATAGAGGATCCATGTTGATAAATGGACAACTCATAAGCTCATCGTTTTCAAATCACTTATAAAGAAAAATCAAACAAAAAGAAGTTAAACACAGGTATGAAAAAAGAAAAAATCGAAGAGGAATTTGAAAAAAATATAGGTATGAAGAGGAATTTGAATAAGGTTATTTTGTAGGCAAAATTGTTTCACCCTATCAATCTAAATCAACTCTCATTTATGGGTTGTGATTCACTTACTTTCAAATACGTGAATTCACAATTTGAAATACAAGTCAAGGAAAAGTATAAAGCATTTATCTTCTATGGGTTGTGGTCTACTTACCTTACCAATCTAAATCAACTCTCATTTATGGGTTGTGATTCACTTACTTTCAAATACGTGAATTCACAATTTGAAATACAAGTCAAAGAAAAGTATAAATCAATTATCTTCTATGGGTTGTGGTCTACTTACCTTCACAAGTGAATTCACAATTTGAAATACGAGCCAAGGGAGAGTATAGCCATTCTACTTGGTATATCCATGAAGAGCAAGTTCAAATCCAAAAAAATAATTTTTAGGAGAGAAAAAAAAATTCCACAAAGTAACCAACTAATTTGACATCAAAGAATATTACTTAAACAAGTTGCAATGAGTTTTTTTGTCCTCTATTATTACATGTTCAACTATAATATAGCTCAATGATTACATGTTCAACTATAATATAACTCAATGAATTCCACCATTATTAAGGATCAAGAGGTATGGTTCTCTAATTAAAACCATAGTGAAAATTATATCATAATTTTGGCAATCCAATATCCCTTATTTATCAAATAAACTCTAAACTGTAGTTAGAATAATATTTGCATCCAAAAACCAAATGCTACAATGATAATGTAGGATTGCATCCGAAAACCAAAAGCTGCACTAATAATATAGTATTTTTTAATCTTTGTTTTTTATCAACTAGTGTACGAGATCTCTAATAATTTAGTTGATTTAAGTGATTGTTGTTTTTTAAGATGTTGAAGATATTAGTAAAAAAAAAGTCAATGTGTGAAATTTAATTTTCTAAATTTTATTACACAAAGAGTTAAACTTATTTTCTATATCAAATTTTAATTGAAATTATAATAAATTAAATTAATTTAAATTTTTAAAGAACATGCCTCCACTATATATCAAATTTCATATCTGAAATGCATAAACCAATTTTATTTTATTTTTTTTATCAAATGATTAGCTTATTTCAATAATTTACATTGTTGAGAACCTTAGCTTTTGTGACATAAATATGTTGTATAATCGACAGAATATTACTACACATGTATGAAGAAATGAGGCATTATAGAAATGGGAAATGAGAAATGGAGCCCCTAGAAACGCAATGGCAAGGATGTATTGGCTGATGTTGACCACAATTAAGGTTGGGCTCGTGGAAAATTGTCGAAGAGCAGAGCCAATAAATAGGGGTGTTTTGGTTTGTGGCAGGCGACGAGAAATGGGTGTTTTGGTTTGTGGCAGGCGACGAGAAACTCAGGTTGACGGCACGGGAGGTCAAATCTCGATGGACACAACAAAGGAGGCAGGGATTAGGTGGATAGGTGACCTGGCAAGCAGAATTGCAAAACTAGATGTATTGGATGACAGGTTTTAAGCGGTTGACAGGTTTTAGGAAAAAGCTATCTTTATATATATGCCTTGGGCATAATTAGTTATGGTAAGATCAAAGTAATAATGCTTACATAGGTTGGAGTCTAATTTTATATAAGGCATAATTAGTTGTGGTGAGATCAAAGTAATAATGCTTACATGGGTTGGAATCTAATTTGGTATTTTGAAAAACACATATAAACTCCTAAATATTTCTATCTTACGAGACATAAACTCCCCAAAACCACACCGTGGTAAGGTAAACTTAAGTATTATGAGTGCCCTTGTTTGAATTAGCAAGTAATAAAGACTGCTACAAACCCAATTGAATTTTTCTTTCGTGTATAAAATAAATATAGTTCCATTAGATAGGTTATGAGTAACAATTATTTTCAACATCAAAAACACATTCCTTTTCAATCACACACAAACCAATGGAGTATCGGGTGAAGCTAGTGGAAATAATTCGTAAAAAATTACTCTTAAATAATTAAATCTCATCTAAAGATGAAGAAAATAGAGACATGGAAGTAGTGTTGATCATGGAGAGAACTAGCAAATGGAGCAGGGAAATTCAAATTTGAAATAAGACAATTTCACCCTTAAGCAAATGGTAATTTCGTTGATGCAAATGTAGGAAAGAGTTCAAAATTTAACAGTCAGTTCTTCGAGTTTAAAGTTTAGTGGCAACCCAAGGTGGTTTCATGGCACAACAACTGGGAATTCAACCAAGCTTGAACACAAGGAGAATTTTTCATGTGGATATCGATCTCACCCTCTCATAATGTATGTCTTATGTGGTTACCAATCTAGCACTCTCATAATCTAGGTTTTTTCTATGTTTTTTAAGATTTTGTATTTATTAAGATTTTATCTATGGATGATACCAAACACAAAATTGGTGTATGAAATTACTCCCTATTAAAGTTTATGAAGGTGTACATACCCTACCCCCTATGGATTTGAACTTGTGACCTTTAAGGAAGAAATACATGTCCTTAACTATTAAGCCCTCTTAAATTATTATTATTTTCTATTTTCAAACATGACTAACAAAAACTAATCTACCATACAACCCTTACTATTCCTTGCCTTGTAAATAATATACTAATAAAAATTATTTGAAACAACTGCGAAACTATTAATAAACTCCATGAGACAAATTTAACCTAAGTTTGCATTCATATAGAATTAGCCGGGCAATTTTAACTTATGTTTGTACTCGTATATGACACCATATACACCATCTTAATGTGGGATGGTGTCTTCATAGTACAAGATCATTGCAAAATCAGATCATATGACTACATATTATCATTGACACAGTTTGTGTTTCGTTTTCGAGACGAGAGCATTGATGAGAATCTGGGTCGCTGCACTTTGCCACGCTGTCACTCTAAGCAATTGAGTAATTAAAGCAAGATTGACAATGGATTAAGGCATTGTTTAATTGTTTTAGATTTTGGCTTTTTTCGTCTAAATTTGGCAACATAAATTTGGACGAAATTGCAATTTTATGATATTTAAATTATATTTAAATTGTATTTTTGAATGCATAAATAGATTCAACAAGCTGAAAAACCCAAGGACATTCTGATTATACAGTCTTAACCACTCAAATCTGCAGATCCAACAAGTTCTCATGAAAAAGTAAACCATGAAAAACACCAAAACGTAGAACAATTAAACTACGACGATTAAAAATGTTGATAGGGCAGTTGATCCTATTGTCTTTGGGCACATGTACTTACCTTCATTGGTCATTTAATTATGACCTTGAATGGAGATTCTTTGAAGGAAGTATGTTGTCATCCCAACATTACACAATAGAAACAGGGCAGTGAATATTAATAAATCCTAGAGTTATACAGTTTTTTCCACAAGGAGAATAGTGAAAAGAAGGTTGTGACGTGAATAGTGAGGGAACAACGGCAACAGGAACAATGTGAGGTTTTGGGTTTTATGTTTTGGCATTTAGTTGTGACAGTGAAGGAAGGAACAATGTCGGGAAAAAGAAAAGTGTAACACTCCCACGACAAGGCATAAAAAATTTCGCTTTTCTTAAAGGACATAATCTCCATTAATGGTTTCTAATTTGAAAAGTCAGGAACCAGTCTGACCTCCTGGTCAAGGATCTCTGATTCTGAAGCCAAACAACTCTCTGAGACCTTGATGGTCTCGCTCTGTAATTAAACACAGAACCTTTCAGCTTCTTGGTGCAGGTTTAAGGGCACCCATGACCTTCCCTTTCGCTCCCCTG
>JZKD02S2153338.1:32621-43777 GCA_000966675.3 Picea glauca | reverse complement strand
TGTCTCTGATAAACAAACACAATGGTTCAAATGGTTACCCTTGGCAGAATGGTGGTATAACACTTCCTTTCATACTGCAACAAAAAGGACACCATTTATGGCACTTTATGGATACAACCCTCCTTCCATCACTTCTTCTCTAAAAGAAAAATCTAAGGTTCAAGTAGTGGAATATCACATCGAGAATCAACAACAAGTTCTCCAAATCTTAAAGGACGACCTGACCATGGCACAAAATCACATGAAACAACAAGCAGATCAACATCGTACTGAAAGAAGTTTTGAAGTAGGGGATTGGGTATTTTTAAGACTACAATCATACAAGCAGATGTCCCTCAAGCAAGACAAGAAGGATAATAAATTATCACCAAAGTACTATGGCCCTTATAAGGTGTTGCAAAAGATTGGTACTACGGAATACAAATTGGAGCTACCTGCATCTTCATGAGTACACCCAGTTTTCCATGTTTCATGCTTAAAGAAGGTTATAGGAGACAAGATCCCAGTTCAAACTATATTTCCAAAACTTGACGAGGAAGGAAAAATCATATTGGAGCCTGAAGCCATCATTGACACAAGAATTTGCCAGCTGAGGAATAAATCCATTTCAGAGTATCTCATTAAATGGAGGAAACTATCAGCTGAAGATTCCACTTGGGAAGATGAATCTTTTATACAGAAGCATCCAGAGTTACTCAAGCATTGCGGACAACACTTGTATCAAGGGGAGGGGCATTTTAAGCCCTAATATTGGCTCACTACCCCTTAATTGGGGCATATTGTATTAGTAATGTTATTTTATTTATGTCGGCTTTAGGTCATTAGTTGTAATTATACCTCCTAGTCTCCTATATATACCAAGGAGACATTTTCATTTTGAATCATCTTCTACTTCAATATTTAAGTGGGGTAAAAGGAGGTTGCCCCTTCGAAGAGGCTTATTATCTGAAGTTATCTTTTTTTCAAGGTGTTGAGTACTTTTTCTGAGGTTTTTCTATGCTATATTGATATTTGGTTCTTAACATTCACCTGGAAAAATTAGAGAACTGGCTTACATCATATATCTTACAGGTTGGACTGCTTCCTTCTCTCTGATTCTCTCATGATGGAAGTCACAGCACTAGAGGCGTGCATCCTCGATGTCCATGGGTCGGACCATTGGCCCATCCAAATTTGGTTGGACATTCCTGCCACTCCAGGATGAAAACCCTTCAGGATGGAAAGGTTTTGGCTAAATCACCCAAACTTCCAACAAAATGCCCACACTTGGTGGAGGGAGGCATCAATTCCACATGAATCCAAGATGTACATATTCCAGCAGAAACTCAAAAACTTCAAGTAGAATCTCAAGACTTCGAACAAACACACCTTCAACAATATCTTTGAGGCCCAAAAGAAAATAACAGACCAAATGGGCATCATACAAAGACAAATCCACGATTAGGGCATCTCAGAGGATCTCAAAACATAACAAGAATAAATAAGCCAAAAGCTAGAGGAAAGAAAAGACCAAGAAGAGATCTTGTGGAGACAAAAGTGATGTATCCATTGGCTAAAGGAGGTTGACATAAACACCAAGTTCTTCCACATGTCTACCATTCAAAGAAGACATGCCAATCGCATTACTCAGCTGCTCACAGAAAAAATGGGTAAACCCTTCACTCCCATGAGGATCTGGAAGTGGAACCGGTCACCTATTATCAAAATATCTTGACAGAACCCCAGGGGAACAGATCACAAGCCATATCCTAGGTCATGCAACACATACCCTCTATAATCATGGAGGAATAGAATGTAGCTTTGCTACATCCCATCATGCTCGAGGAAGTAGATCAGGCACTCCAAGACACCCCTAAAGGAAAATCTCTGGGACCAGATGGTTTCACCTCTAAATTTTTTCATCACTGTTGGAAAATGATCAAAGAGGAGGTATAGGGAATCATCGAAGACTCCAGAGTCTCAGGTCAAGTCCTTCCAGCCCTTAACGCTACCTTCCTCACCCTAATTCCCAAAGAAGAGCTAGAAAATCAGCCCAACAGTTCCGACCAATCACTCTCTGCAATGTCATATACAAGCTCTTAACCAAGGTGATATCAAGGAGACTCAAGCTTATCCTCCCCTTCATCATTTCACCAGAAGAGCCACGGTACGTGGAAGGAAGACAAATTTTGGAGAGATTCATCCTAGCGCATGAAGTGATCCACTCTTTACAAAAGACTCTCACTCCAGGTATGCTCTTAAAACTAGACCTTTCTAAATCTTTTGAAAAGTTGAGTTGGGGCTATATGTGCTCGATTCTCCTAGCCTTTGGTTTTGACCCCTCCTCGGTAGATTGGATCTTGAATCTCACCTCCTCTGATTTATTTTCAATCCTCATCAATGGAGTCCCTTCTTTCCCTTTCTCACCCACCAGAGGAATTAGACAAGGAGGTCCTCTATCTCCGTTCCTCTTCATTATCATGGCAGAAGGTCTTACCCAATCAATCGAGGATACTATAGGAAATAAGAATCTAGAAGGACTACCATTGCATGACATCAATCCTCCAATCTCTCACAGACAATTTGTCGATGATACTCTAATTATGGGCTCCCCTATAGTCCATGAGCCCCATACAATCCTCTCCTTCATTCAAACCTTTTGTGAGGCATCCAGAATAGGCTTTAATAAGTACAAGTCCCAGATCTTTTTTTTCAACACCCCATTGGTGATTCAGTTACACATCACTGAAATATTCGGTTTCACTCAAATCTCCCTTTCGTCCAAATACCTAGGTATCCCCCTCCTTGACAAAGCCCTTAGAAACATCTCCTGGGAAATCCTTCTCACATCCTTTTCGAAAACAACTCTCCTGTTGGACCTACCATGTTCTCAATCTTCCTAGCCACCTCTTCCTTCTCAAGTCTGTGCTGCAAGCCTTTCCAATCTATACCTTATTATCCCTCGTTTCCCCTAACTTTGTCCTCAGTGCTATAAGAACCCTTCAAAGAAACTTTCTTTGGCAAGGGATCAAAACAGAAAAAAATTGGCATTGATCAGCTCGGAAAAGATTTGCAAACCTAAGGCTCAAGGAGGTCTAGGAATAAAAGACCCATCAACCATGAACAAATTCATGAGTGCTAAGATCTAGTGGAGATGGATGAAGAGGCCTCAAGATATCTGGGCCAAGATCTGGACAAGAAAGTAAACTCCCAACACAACGGAAATAAACCTCATCAGATGGAATGGAGACACCCCAGGTTCCCTAATCTGGATGACTGCCAAGCAGAATCGAAACATAGTGGTCAATCATGCCTTATGGGAAATCCGGAATGGTCAAACAACCTTCTTCTGGAATGACTCATGGAAATAGTTACCTATTTTGGTGCAAGTGGCATGGGATGATACCTTCTGCACCCCAACTACCCAAGCAGGATTGAAAAAAGTGGCATATTACTAGAAGGACAACCCTACGGATGCCACTTGGAGATGTTGGAAATCAACAGGAGAGGACCTTCACCTCGAAGTGCACGTGAACCTACAACCTTGGTTCAACCTGACTAACGTAAGGAAAATTCCCATCATGCCAGGAGAGGACATTTTACGATGGGGACAATCCTCTAGGGGCACTTTCAACATCCAAGAAGCCTATGTCATCAAGGCTAATTTCAATCTCTTCCCCCCGGGAAAGTTTGGAACAAAATATGGTCATTGATGCACTGGACAAAAATTAGTATCTTCCTTTGGTTGGTGGCACATGGCAGCATTCTCACTTGGGACAATATCACCAAAAGGGAGTTTAGCCCATTGTGCATGGAAGATGTGGAAACAATGAATTATCTCTTAAACATTTTCCCCTTCAGCACCCAAGTTTGGGACCAATGCACGTATGTCATGCACACTTAAGATTGTAAGAGGGACAACATAAGCACAACCATCGAAGAGTGGAGAGACACATATTTCCAATCTCCCATATTAAATCGCATATGGCAACTACTCCCCGGATTTACCCTCTGGAAAATCTGGAAGGAAAGGAATCGAAGGATCTTCAAGAACACCCAACACAACTGGAAACATTGTTGGACCTGAAGCTGCACCAACATAATGGAAACAATCAACTTGTTGCACTGGAGTGAAACAAACCTAACCTGTCCAATTCAAGAACAAAGCACCTTGAAAAATGGAAGCTTGCCAAAAAAAAAAGTTTGCCCTCTACTCCTCAAAATCACTCCTTAGGGGACAACCCCTCTCATTGGTCCTATCCTCCAGATGGTTTTATCAAATTGAATTTTGACAGAGCCTCCAAGGGGAATCTAGGTGCAACAGGCTTTGAAGCAGTATTTTGAAACCACCAGGGGAATATTCTACTCATCACTATGAGAATCTTAGGCCATACCACAAACAATGTTGCAAAACTGTGGGGGCTCACAAGAGGCATGCAATTGGATATAGAACATAACTTAAATAAACTAATAGTGAAAGCAGAATCACAAGTAATACTCAATCTCTTCCAGAAAATCTTGAACAACGTTGATCCAGATAAAATCTCGCCCTACTGGCGACTTACTCATGGACTGAGGAATATTGCAATGCTTATCCGACCCAATCAATCCTTCATCCATTCACATGTGATACAGAAGGTGAATTATATTGCTGACGATCTTGTCAATATTGGAACACACCTGGAGGGTGCAGACCTTCTTTGCCAAGCCTCCATCCACTAAATGCATCTCATCCTCCAAAGATGCAAGGAAAAGGATCTAGTCATCGACAGCTCCCTGGATGGGGTGTTATTGTCACCTAGGTGTCAAATGGAATGGACAAACAAGGGAACCATGGCACCAACCATGTGACAGGCATGTGCCATCCCCTCCCTCCACTCCCATGCATTTAAAATTGCGTCGATACAACCAAGGCATTATTACTCCTAGTGTGCCCTTCTCTAGTTATCTGTCCCCTTGATGGATCGGTTCAATGGATCATAATTTAATATGCTTGTGTGTGTCTTCCTCCATCAATGATTTTTGCACCATGCACCTCACTAGGTGTGCTTGCAACTTCATTCATTCTCAACCAAGTGTTCCTGCCTACTGTGCTCCTCCCTGCTACTCCTTTCCTATGTCTTCTTCCTTCTTATGATTGATATCCTTCACCACGCCTCAATCATTCCAAGACAGAGGGGGAAATCCAAGCGTGGTTCATCTTGGCAACCCAATCAACCGTGTATGGNCCCCCTCAAAGAGGCTTATTATCTGAAGTTATATTTTTTTCAAGGTGTTGAGTACTTTTTCTGAGGTTTTTCTATGTTATATTGATATTTGGTTCTTAACATTCACCTGGAAAAATTAGAGAACTGGCTTACATCATATAGCTTACAGGTTGGACTACTTCCTTCTCTCTGATTCTCTCATGATGGAAGTCACAGCACTAGAGGCGTGCATCCTTGATGTCAATGGGTCGGACCATTGGCCCATCCAAATTTGGTTGGACATTCCTGCCACTCCAGGATGAAAACCCTTCAGGATGGAAATGTTTTGGCTAAATCACCCGAACTTCCAACAAAATGCCCACACTTGGTGGAGGGAGGCGTCAGTTCCTTATGAATCCAAGATGTACATATTCCAGCAAAAACTCAAAAACTTCAAGAAGAAGCTCAAGACTTCGAACAAACACACCTTCAACAATATCTTTGAGGCCCAAAAGAAAATAACAGACCAAATGGGCATCATACAAAGACAAATCCACGATTAGGGCATCTCAGAGGATCTCAAAACATAACAAGAATAAATAAGCCAAAAGCTAGAGGAAAGAAAAGACCAAGAAGAGATCTTGTGGAGACAAAAGTGATGTATCCATTGGCTAAAGGAGGTTGACATAAACACCAAGTTCTTCCACATGTCTACCATTCAAAGAAGACATGCCAATCGCATTACTCAGCTGCTCACAGAAAAAATGGGTAAACCCTTCACTCCCATGAGGATCTGGAAGTGGAACCGGTCACCTATTATCAAAATATCTTGACAGAACCCCAGGGGAACAGATCACAAGCCATATCCTAGGTCATGCAACACATACCCTCTATAATCATGGAGGAATAGAATGTAGCTTTGCTACATCCCATCATGCTCGAGGAAGTAGATCAGGCACTCCAAGACACCCCTAAAGGAAAATCTCTGGGACCAGATGGTTTCACCTCTAAATTTTTTCATCACTGTTGGAAAATGATCAAAGAGGAGGTATAGGGAATCATCGAAGACTCCAGAGTCTCAGGTCAAGTCCTTCCAGCCCTTAACGCTACCTTCCTCACCCTAATTCCCAAAGAAGAGCTAGAAAATCAGCCCAACAGTTCCGACCAATCACTCTCTGCAATGTCATATACAAGCTCTTAACCAAGGTGATATCAAGGAGACTCAAGCTTATCCTCCCCTTCATCATTTCACCAGAAGAGCCACGGTACGTGGAAGGAAGACAAATTTTGGAGAGATTCATCCTAGCGCATGAAGTGATCCACTCTTTACAAAAGACTCTCACTCCAGGTATGCTCTTAAAACTAGACCTTTCTAAATCTTTTGAAAAGTTGAGTTGGGGCTATATGTGCTCGATTCTCCTAGCCTTTGGTTTTGACCCCTCCTCGGTAGATTGGATCTTGAATCTCACCTCCTCTGATTTATTTTCAATCCTCATCAATGGAGTCCCTTCTTTCCCTTTCTCACCCACCAGAGGAATTAGACAAGGAGGTCCTCTATCTCCGTTCCTCTTCATTATCATGGCAGAAGGTCTTACCCAATCAATCGAGGATACTATAGGAAATAAGAATCTAGAAGGACTACCATTGCATGACATCAATCCTCCAATCTCTCACAGACAATTTGTCGATGATACTCTAATTATGGGCTCCCCTATAGTCCATGAGCCCCATACAATCCTCTCCTTCATTCAAACCTTTTGTGAGGCATCCAGAATAGGCTTTAATAAGTACAAGTCCCAGATCTTTTTTTTCAACACCCCATTGGTGATTCAGTTACACATCACTGAAATATTCGGTTTCACTCAAATCTCCCTTTCGTCCAAATACCTAGGTATCCCCCTCCTTGACAAAGCCCTTAGAAACATCTCCTGGGAAATCCTTCTCACATCCTTTTCGAAAACAACTCTCCTGTTGGACCTACCATGTTCTCAATCTTCCTAGCCACCTCTTCCTTCTCAAGTCTGTGCTGCAAGCCTTTCCAATCTATACCTTATTATCCCTCGTTTCCCCTAACTTTGTCCTCAGTGCTATAAGAACCCTTCAAAGAAACTTTCTTTGGCAAGGGATCAAAACAGAAAAAAATTGGCATTGATCAGCTCGGAAAAGATTTGCAAACCTAAGGCTCAAGGAGGTCTAGGAATAAAAGACCCATCAACCATGAACAAATTCATGAGTGCTAAGATCTAGTGGAGATGGATGAAGAGGCCTCAAGATATCTGGGCCAAGATCTGGACAAGAAAGTAAACTCCCAACACAACGGAAATAAACCTCATCAGATGGAATGGAGACACCCCAGGTTCCCTAATCTGGATGACTGCCAAGCAGAATCGAAACATAGTGGTCAATCATGCCTTATGGGAAATCCGGAATGGTCAAACAACCTTCTTCTGGAATGACTCATGGAAATAGTTACCTATTTTGGTGCAAGTGGCATGGGATGATACCTTCTGCACCCCAACTACCCAAGCAGGATTGAAAAAAGTGGCATATTACTAGAAGGACAACCCTACGGATGCCACTTGGAGATGTTGGAAATCAACAGGAGAGGACCTTCACCTCGAAGTGCACGTGAACCTACAACCTTGGTTCAACCTGACTAACGTAAGGAAAATTCCCATCATGCCAGGAGAGGACATTTTACGATGGGGACAATCCTCTAGGGGCACTTTCAACATCCAAGAAGCCTATGTCATCAAGGCTAATTTCAATCTCTTCCCCCCGGGAAAGTTTGGAACAAAATATGGTCATTGATGCACTGGACAAAAATTAGTATCTTCCTTTGGTTGGTGGCACATGGCAGCATTCTCACTTGGGACAATATCACCAAAAGGGAGTTTAGCCCATTGTGCATGGAAGATGTGGAAACAATGAATTATCTCTTAAACATTTTCCCCTTCAGCACCCAAGTTTGGGACCAATGCACGTATGTCATGCACACTTAAGATTGTAAGAGGGACAACATAAGCACAACCATCGAAGAGTGGAGAGACACATATTTCCAATCTCCCATATTAAATCGCATATGGCAACTACTCCCCGGATTTACCCTCTGGAAAATCTGGAAGGAAAGGAATCGAAGGATCTTCAAGAACACCCAACACAACTGGAAACATTGTTGGACCTGAAGCTGCACCAACATAATGGAAACAATCAACTTGTTGCACTGGAGTGAAACAAACCTAACCTGTCCAATTCAAGAACAAAGCACCTTGAAAAATGGAAGCTTGCCAAAAAAAAAAGTTTGCCCTCTACTCCTCAAAATCACTCCTTAGGGGACAACCCCTCTCATTGGTCCTATCCTCCAGATGGTTTTATCAAATTGAATTTTGACAGAGCCTCCAAGGGGAATCTAGGTGCAACAGGCTTTGAAGCAGTATTTTGAAACCACCAGGGGAATATTCTACTCATCACTATGAGAATCTTAGGCCATACCACAAACAATGTTGCAAAACTGTGGGGGCTCACAAGAGGCATGCAATTGGATATAGAACATAACTTAAATAAACTAATAGTGAAAGCAGAATCACAAGTAATACTCAATCTCTTCCAGAAAATCTTGAACAACGTTGATCCAGATAAAATCTCGCCCTACTGGCGACTTACTCATGGACTGAGGAATATTGCAATGCTTATCCGACCCAATCAATCCTTCATCCATTCACATGTGATACAGAAGGTGAATTATATTGCTGACGATCTTGTCAATATTGGAACACACCTGGAGGGTGCAGACCTTCTTTGCCAAGCCTCCATCCACTAAATGCATCTCATCCTCCAAAGATGCAAGGAAAAGGATCTAGTCATCGACAGCTCCCTGGATGGGGTGTTATTGTCACCTAGGTGTCAAATGGAATGGACAAACAAGGGAACCATGGCACCAACCATGTGACAGGCATGTGCCATCCCCTCCCTCCACTCCCATGCATTTAAAATTGCGTCGATACAACCAAGGCATTATTACTCCTAGTGTGCCCTTCTCTAGTTATCTGTCCCCTTGATGGATCGGTTCAATGGATCATAATTTAATATGCTTGTGTGTGTCTTCCTCCATCAATGATTTTTGCACCATGCACCTCACTAGGTGTGCTTGCAACTTCATTCATTCTCAACCAAGTGTTCCTGCCTACTGTGCTCCTCCCTGCTACTCCTTTCCTATGTCTTCTTCCTTCTTATGATTGATATCCTTCACCACGCCTCAATCATTCCAAGACAGAGGGGGAAATCCAAGCGTGGTTCATCTTGGCAACCCAATCAACCGTGTATGGCACTCTATCCCCCGCCTGCACCCTCTCACATTTCATCACCCTCCTTGCAATCCTCTTCAATGTATTATGGCCATAGCCTCAACAGTTTTCCACCCCTCTCCTCACCATATGCATGTAGGATTGAATGGTTTGATCTCCTGGGAAACTCTTTGGGTTTCAACCCAGGACCAATCTCAGACCTGGCCTCCACCTTGCATCCAGCTCCAGTCGTTTCTCCCAATTTTCCTGCAAATTGGCCAGTCCATTCGCCCCCATCCCAACCTCACTGTGCCCAAAATCAGAGTGAAGGCTTTGGTGCCAGCCATGGACAATAGCAAGAGTCACCTCACTCCTACATCGACTATGAATCCTGCTCAAAATTACAAGAAGGCCTTGCAATTCTGCAAGGCCTAGTCTTCTAATTGCGACAGGATTTGGATGACCTGCATTTCCGGTTGGAGATCTTGGATAGGAAGGGAACATAGTTCCTGCAAATTCTCTCAGCATTACAGGGACTGTGCCACCCCACAGATGGAGGACCAAATGCAACATAGAATGAACATTCAATTCTGGCACCAACTGTGCACGGGATTCTGGAGAAGGAAGAAACACCGGTCATGGAGGAGGCAGCATCGATCGTCGCTCCAATGCTCAACACCACCTCTATGGACGTGTGGCCATACTACAAGCCTACAACCTGAACTACACAGGTGTCTCACTGCATGGTCAGTTGGATGTCTAGCTTTTATTTTTTCATCTGTAGCCTATAGTTATATTCTATTTTCTTTAACTTATGTCAGTGTTAGATGAAAGTTTAATTCGATTTCCCCACTTTCGTTTACTATTAGTAAAAAAAAAAACCCACTTTTGATATGAAAAATTAAATGGTGCACCACCCGAGCACCGCTGGCCATGGGAAAACTACCCTTTTCCCACCCCTTCTCTGCACATGATAGTTGAGCCTCTCAGGCCTTCAACACCACTCAGCCTCGAGCACTGCCTCTCTACATACAACCACCAGTCCCACTCCCTCCACCTCTAACAAACCCCTCAGTCAACCTCTCCTCCACTAGACTACCTCTCACCATCCTCCACTCAAGCGCCACACTATCCTGCTCCAAAACCCATCGACCTCCCAAAATTACCCTCAAGCACCTTTTCTCGAACTCCTCCAGCAAAGGTCGTGGCCCCTCCATTCATACTCGAACCCTCCAACCCACTGGTCGCACCCATTACCTCTCATGTGACTTCACCCATGCCCTCATCTCCTCTAGTCAAACTGTAAGCAATGGAAAGGAGCGGGGTGGTTTGTAAACCCACCTCCTCCCCTCTTACAACCATCATCGTTGCCACCCATCAGGGCTTTGACAATCCAAAATTTGGTTCTTTTTATATGCACTAGTGGTATAGTAATAGGTGAATATTCTTTCGAGTTTGGGTCACATGGGTGACTGAGAGCTAACACCCAAGTGATGGGTCTTGTTTTTCATGGTCACATGGGATATGGAATATGGCTAAGGGATGGGGGCATATGATATGGAAATAGTAAGTTGTTAAAGGTGTGGTCACTTGGAGGTGGTCATATGGCACGTTTTAGCATCAGGGGCTCCGTGGGGGGTTCCAATAATGTTGTGTAAATTTTTATATAGTTTATTAGTAATTATATATATATATATATATATATATA
>JZKD02S2153338.1:0-12067 GCA_000966675.3 Picea glauca | reverse complement strand
TTATGTCTTATGGATAACATTTCTTTACAAATGTATGTACATGTGTATGTGTGTGCAATATGTAAATCTAATACATGATTCGATAGAGTATCTGTCATTTGATCTAATCTCCTAGGAACATGGATATACATAATGTAATCAAAGCAATGTTCTAAGATACGTACCCTAAGGAATCATTGGTGTAAATTAGGATCATAAATGAGGTAAACCCCATTTAGCTGGGACACAACCAACTGAGCATCTAAGTAGACCCAAAGGTGAGAGATACCATGCGACAAAGTGTCACGAAGAAACTCTATCATTGCACTATACTCGGCAACATTGTTTGTAGCGTCACCTAGATAGATACCTCCAGAAGATAGAAACTGTCCTTGAGGCATGAAAATCACCCAAACTACGGAAGAAATCCTCCAAGTGTGTCGGCTAGTGCCGTCCATGAACCCAAAGAACACCTTCGATTCACTTGACATCTTCCATAGTAAAGATGACATAAATAACGACACATCCATAAAACAAAAAGATAGAAAACAACTGTATAAGAACTATACATATGTAAAAGAAGTCACCAAGGTGACCAACGTATGAGTAATACTTCTTGAGGTAGAGCCCATTTCTAGGCTCCTCCAAAGGATTTCCCTCAAATTCAACCAAACGATAAGCACCCTTCTTTAAGGCCTCTTTCATGATGAAAGGTCTGAATGACATGGGTTTGAACTTGCCTGCCCCCAGGGAATCCTTATCTTGGTCGTAGACCGGGACAAGGTCACCTTCGGCGAAAATCCGAGGACAAACGAATCAATCATATTGACACTTGACTCATTTCTTGTGAGCCTCGTTTTCCAAGGTTTCATCACAATGTTTCTCATCGAGCTGCTAGAGATATAATAGGTGTTCCCCAAGTGGTGAAGTGTCTGGAAATAACTCTACTTCCAACTTTAAAGAAGAGATCTGACACTCTATAGGCAAGACTTCTTCTAGCCCATAAACGAGTTGAAAAGGTGAGAAACCAGTGGTAGTCTTTACAGATGTTCGGTAGGCCCATAACATTGAGTACAAAATCAAATGCTAATTTAACTTTGCATAATTGATCATTCGTTGTAGAATAGTCTCGAGGGACTTATTCACAGCCTCCACCTGACCATTCACTTGTGGGTAGTAGGGTGATGAATGTTCCTTCCTCAACCCAAGATTTGATGTTAACTCAGACATCATTTTGTTTTGGAAGCGACTGCCATGGTCAATGAAAATATCCTTCGGGATGTCAAACCTTGCTATTATCTGGTTAAAGATGAAGAGAGTTGTTGTTTCTCCATCAATGTTAAACATTGGCATAGCCTCGACCCACTTTGTGAAGTAGTCTACCGCTACGATGATATAACAATGCCCCCTGGCTGAAGTCGGGTGGCATGTAGTAAAATCAATCCCCCACTTGGTGAAGGGACCAACAACAATGATGGGAAACATGGGAGCAGGATGTGCCATCATCTTCTGAGAGAAGATCTGACACGGGTGGCACTTCTTAACCGACTTGACACAATATTTTATTAATGTAGGAAAAAAGTAACCGAATCGTATAATATTTTGGGTTGTTTCCAACCTAGAAAAATGACCACCACATACTTCGATGTGGCAGTGGTTAAGAACGAGTTCCTCTTCTTTGTGAATGAGGCATCAGGGAAGAATGCAATCTACACCTTGACGATACAAAGTGTCATCGAGTATGAGATAGTTTCGTGCCTGATGGCGTATATGTCAACACTCATCATGAGAAGAAGAGGAGGGGCACTTCAAAGTCTGGAGATAGACTAGTATATCTCCCTACTAGGGATTCGAAGACACGATTAGAAAATATCTCCTTTAATAGGAGACTCTTCGAGCGTAACATCACTTGATTCGAACGGAAGTTTTGAAATAAGTTCCACAAATACCAATGACTTTTTGGATTTCGCGGAAAAAAAATCCAAGTCAAATTCTTGTAGGATTACAATCCATCTACCGATATTTCCTCCAATGAAGCATCGTGTCAACACATATTGAAATGGATTCATAACGACAACGACGGTGGTCTTGCAAAGCAGGATATAATGACATAACCATTGGACAACGTGCACTTCTTCCAACGTGAGTTTCTCAACATGGAAATAGTTGAGTTCCGACCCAACCAGTCCTCAACTCAGGTAATAAATCACATGCTCCTCGAGCATATTGTCCTCTTGAACCAAGACCATATCGATGTTTGACTTTGCGGTGACCAAGTACAATAAGAAATATTATTATAATTGGGTGGCCGAAGTAGAGGGGAAGATGTAAGGGCGTGTTTCAACGCTTCGAAAGAGCACTGAGTGGATTCGTCCCAACAAAAATGGACTTCCTTTTTCAATAGACGCATGAACCCTTTAGTGATCTTGGCATAGTTTTCGATAAAATGCCGAAGAAATTTTTCTTTCCCCTGTAAGATCTGAAGCTGAGGGACTGTGCATAGGGGAGGAAAATGAAATATCACCTCAAACTCCAGAGGATCAACTATGATCCCTGTTGTCGAAACTATGAAACCTAAAAGATGACCCGACGTCATGCAGAAACTGCATTTGTTAGGATTCAATTGAATCTGATAGTAGCACCATCGTTCAAAGATTAGTCGAAGGTGTGTGGGATGATCATATCTCTTGCAAGAGTGTGATGCTAGATCATCGAGATAGGCCTCAAATATATGTGTAAGATCGTGGAAAGGAAAAGACATGGCCTGTTGAAAAGTGGCTCCAAAATTATTCAAGACAAAAGGCATCTTATGATAAGAAAATGTTCCCCATGGACAGATAAAAGTTGTTTTATGTTGGTCTTCAAGTTTGATCTGAATCTGGTTATATCTCAAAAAACCATCCATGACTAAAAATACATAGTTGGTTCAGACAATATGATCAATGAATGGGGTGGGGAAATTATCCTTTAGACAAGCCTTATTCAAGTCATGGAAGTCCATGCATACTCGAATCGTACCCTATTTTTTGTTAATTGGAATGATATTTGACACCCATTGCGTCAATTGTATGGGGTAGATGAAACCATCTTTGAGTAGTTTCTCTACTTCAGCCTTAATAGCTGCTGCTTTCTAAGGATTTACTAGACAAAGCTTCTGTCGGACTGGCTTGGCATGAGAATAAGTTGTTATCTCATGTTTGATGATTCTTGGATCAATTCCTAGAATTTTCTCATAAGACCAGGCAAAAACATCATGAAATTACTTAAATAAAACTGTGTAGATTCAAATCTCTTTGAGGGAGCAGTCCGCTCAGACGAAAACATCTCCATGACACCATGGGTTCTAGAGATATCTATAGGTATATTTTCAGCGATACTTTCCATATTACCCTCGGTGTAAACTGCGTGCGTAGCTAGAGGATTAATAAGACAAGACTTGTCTCTAGTCATAGTCAACGTGAATTCACCTACCTCTATTCTTCTGAACTCTGGGAGGAAATAAGATCTATGATGGAGATCATCCTAGGGTCTGTCTAGAGTATTCAATGCCTCTATAATCTCCTCATCATAGGGAAATACCAATTCTAAAGAATCAATAGTAGCGAGGGAACCTTGAGCCCAAATAGGCTCGAGAACTGGATCTAAATCATGTGCAGGAGTTAGATCGGGGTCGACTGAAGATTGCTGGAAAATACTGTATGCAACTTCATCGTGGAAAAGGGCATGGACATGCTAGGATGCCCTATCCCTTCCATCAAGGCCGATGGGGAAGGAAGAGTCCACAGATCATTAAATTAACTCGTTCAGAATGATGACACTTGAAAAATTTCAGCCTTAAGCCGGTCAGGGGCAATCGATATAAACTTGACATTGCCAAAAGGAGGCAGGTAATCAAAAGTACCCATCAACGATGGGCACAAACCAACCCCCATTTTGACAACTTCAGGCTGAGGGTTATCAATCATCGAGACTCTGGATGCCCTCGATGAAGGGTTAGGCCTAGAGAAGGACAGTTGGTCAATGGTTACGATTTGGTCCTCGTGTAGAAACAACAAGACCTGTAAAACTTTGGCAGCCACTACATGCATTTCTTAGGTCCAACTCCTTCCTAACAGAAGGTTGTAGTCGAGAGGCACATAAACCACTTCAACTTCGATGCACATGGTCTTCCCTCCTAACTGTACGGGGAAGGAAAGAATGATTCCATGTGGTCTGAACAAACAACCATCGAAAGCAGTAAGAAGAGTAGGTGACAGAGACAAAATGGGTTGGCCAATGGCCTTACAACATGCCAAAGACATCATGCAAGTCGAGGCACCCTCATCAACCACCATGCAGAAAATATTCCAGGTAAAAGTTTTTGTGGTGTAAGACACTACTATCTGAAATGCAACGTGGTAAGGGAGACAAGGTTTCAAGTCCGTTTTATTGAGAACAATTGTTCCTGGATTACAAGTCTTTGTATATCCAAAAGTGGATAATATAGCCTTTCTCTATGAAGGGCAGACCTGTAGGACCTCCAAAGAATACATCTTGCAAGGGGTTTGTGACAAATCCTCCACCACAGAGTAATTTTGGGTGGCCCTCGTGTTTGGATTATGAGAAACTTTCTTAAATGCCCCTTTCGGGATGCGTGCCATTTTTTCTTCCATCGTCCTCTCAATATGGAGCAGAACATGTGGGTTTGTGGCTTCTTTACCTTTTTCAGAAGATTCTGACATTTTGTAATCATGTGCTGTAGTCGCTATATAAGAGTCACCTTTCATCATATAAACTTTCGGGACCAAGGGATTACTAGAAGACATGGGGGGTCCCGGACTGCCCCCATCCGCGCTCAAAGAGGCTTGAGTCATATTTTTCCCATGTAGAAATGGGTTCTTTAACACAGCAGGTTCTTGCTGCACCAATAACTTATGAGCCTCTACAAGTCGAGCGCACAGGTGAGTCCAGTGGTCCTCCATGAAAGGTTACATAGATACTTCGACTTTCTCTTCTCTATGTTCCCCCCGCCAACATTGTTGTTGGTTTTCTTATCCCCGTTACGCTTCTAGTTTTGTTGTTTCTTCTTCCCTTCAAGCTGCTAGTTGGCCTTTGGGTTAGTCGAATGCACATTATGTACATCCAATGTTTGGGTAGGGGGAACAACCGAACCAGAGGTCTGTCTAGTCATTGTCTGTTGTATCGATAATTGTTGCAATTTATTTGACAACTGATCAGTGGAATTTCCTTGTGTTGAACCAACTATACCATTGGCATGTGGTCCAGACTTTTGTTTGTCCTTGTCAAGGATGGATTGTGGTGCATATGGAAAAATATCATAGAGTAAGCTAGACTGAGAGTATATCAGTTCAAATTGTTTCACTCTCATTATCACCTCCTCCTCTAAAAAACACTCCAGAAGTTGGAATGTCCTTGGATAAATGAGGTACCAAAGAGTTTAGGAACCACTCCAACAGGAATGTCGATGGGGCATGCACCTTGATCAATCTCTTCTGAAGTTTCCATTCTCAGATGTGATCTGAGATATGATCATCCTTAGTCTACTCAAAGTTGGCCAACAATTCAATGTCAGCATCATATCTCACGGGTAGTTGGAAATGGTTCAAGAAAACCATCATCGAATTGCTAAAGTAAGAATATCTTGAGCGATCGAGCTCAATGCACAATTTTGCGGCACCCTCGATAAGAGTGTGTTGAAACATGCACAACTATACAGAGTTGTCTCACAGTGAGTTTGATGATCACCATAGGTGGAAAGTTGTCACATGATCACCCGGGTCTTCGCCAGGCTTACCTTTGAATTTCGAAATATCTGAGGGAAAATTGGTCGGCATGGAGGGCCAACGCGGATCATGACAAATTAGGTCATTAAGAAACCTTGACAATTCTAGCATATGTAATGTTTCCAGAAACAGTAGTTTGGGTTGGGTACTATGTATAGGAAAAAGGGAGCCCAAAGTTTGACTGGCACCAAGTTTCCAGGAAAAATTGGGTTGTTGGCCAGGGTTTTGGTAGATACCATGGCCTTGACCAGCGTACAAAATTTTTGTTTTTTGGGACATCATCGGCTGATTATTGTAATTGGACGTTGGGGGTTGGGAAAGGATTTCTCCCTATGTTTTGTTCCAAAGATTTTGAAAAGGGTTTCCCCCTGTCGATCCAACGAGCATAGGTATTGAGTGTTTCCTGGGGTTCCATTGACCATGGAAGGGGTTTCCCCTGGTCAGCATCCCTGACGAGGGAACTAATCCCTGCCAAGGATTCTAAAGTCCTTGTGAGGAGAAAAATCTTGTACTTGCCCCCTGTGTAGGAATAGGACTCTGCACTGGATTATGTTGTCCAAAACCAGGGTTGCCCCCAGTCGAGACAGTAGCTAACGAAAAATCATTATTACCAAACACACCAAACAAAGAAAATGACATGGATCCCACCGACATGGTGTAATCAGAAGTTCCTATACTGCCTGCTCCAAACAAGCTGTAGTTTGTGTTCAACCCAACAAGTGACTAGAAATCACCGCCGAGCGAGGGGGACGAAGGAGGTATATGACCCCCAGCGTAAGGGATCATGTTATAGGAGGCTAAGGTGCCCCCCATAGACCCTTGTAGGGGAGATTTTGAGCTCCCTATCCCCAAACCTATGGTCTGAAGGGTGGAGTAGGTAAGGATGAAGTTCGTATCAAAGTCGGGAATCCCATATGAAAATGGAGGGCCTGTCGCACTCTGTGTGAATGGAGCAATGGTCGCCGCCAATCATGGAATCAGACCACTTTCTGAAGTAGAGGGGGTCGAGACCACTCTGGTCCAGATCGATGAAGGTGGGTTAGGAGGCAGAATAACCCTTATGGTGGCAGCCGTTGAGGGAGTGTGAGGAATCCCTGATGAAGTAGAAGCATTTTCTTCCATAGTTGCTTGTAAGACTATCTGACGCTTGTGAGGTGTTACCCTTGGAGGGACAACTTGTACCAAGATTGGCACTAACAAGTTAGTGATCGGAGGGTTAATCGGCCCGAGAGATTCCACTCCAAGGTCAGAAACAATGAATTCCTCTGGATTCGAGTTCTCTCCTCTTGGAGCTGGTTTGGGCATAGTTTCATGTGGCTCGATCGCTTTGAATGACCCTTGTTGGTCAAGTCATCGTCGTAACGGTGGCAGTGGTGGCTCCAATGTAATCGGCAACATGCCCTGAATCCTTCGAGACTGACGGATCTCTTCATCTTCCACTTTGTGAAAATATCAACGACACAGTAAGGCTTTAACTATCGTGTAAAACCAAGCACACACTAGAAAATCTCCTACAAGATAAACCAAGAAAACCACTATCCGGTTGGAAGAACAGTTACACCAGCCAACATTAGAGAAACTTACCGGTGCAAGTGCAAGTCGAACATGGAAGCACCCTCTAGGTATACTCTACAAAGTGTGACCCGACGTCTACCCTAGGTACCACGCTATACCCCCGCAATCACCTATGTAAGTCCCTAGAATAAAGGAAACTAAGCTTCCATCTCATGACAATAGTCGAGTGGACCACAATGAGAAAGATAACAATTATGAAACCTACCAAGGGTATCGAAAGCAAGTGGTCTGGAAGAAAACTGAGGATCTCGAATGGATTCAAGGTCCATGAAGCTATGTAGGAAAATGTGAGCGATAGTATCCCATGACAGATCCTCAATATGTGTTCCCCACTATGCATCGTCCGGCTTTGGAGGGGTTATCTTCATTACCTTTCCTCACACGACCTCGTGTTTATCCCTTGTGTTAGATGGGGGTCCCGAATAAATTTCACGTCACTGGAATTATACACTCCCTATATCTGACTCCAATGTTTGTTTATAAGCCTTGAAGAGTTTCCTCTCCAACCTAATTCAAGGCTCTACTCTAAACTAGTTGATTGACCCTACAAACATAAAAGTCTAATTAATTTTAAATTAGCATTCATTTTAAATGGCTTGTTTTAACTCAAAGGATATGGCACTGAAACTAGTGATGTGTATGAGAGATGAAAGAAGAGAAAATAAACGAAAATATGAAAGAAAAATTACTTCTAGAAAAATAAATATTTTCAACTAGCTCTTTGTAACCAACTTTTCATAACTAACTTTTTCAAGATCTTTTAAAAGAAGACCTAAAATGAAATTTCACTCGACCACAAGCTACTTAAGTTCTAAGAAATCATTAAAGAACTTAAAAAATGAACTATTTTTCCTTTCAAGTAAAATAACTAACCCTAACTAGTTTACCAAACTAAGAAATGACAATCTTTTTTTCTTTTTTTTTATTTGAAAATGCTTTAAACAAAAAAAACTTGAAATAAATCATTTTCTTCTTTTCTTTAAAGAAAATGAAAGGGGAAAAATACAATACTAGACAAGACTGAAACTGACCTCTAGCCCACTATGGATTGCAGGGAGTCACTAAAGACACCAAACATGCTGATCAACAAACTCAAAGGCTCGCCTAAAACCCCTTCGAAGTAAACACAAGAAATCTTGAAAAAGACAAGAAAACTGACATCTAACCCAAGCTATGACTGTAAAAACAGAGTCATTGGAATATATCAAGAAACCCTGAGAAGTAAAACCTCAATCAGGAAAGAGGATGGTTGCCTCATTTTCAAAAACAGTTCCTTGAACCAGGTACGCTAATGTTGTTTCAACAACCTATGTATGTACGCAGGTTGTTTACTAGACAGGGCATGTATGTACACGGGTTTTTACTAGACAGGGCGTGTATGTACACGGGTTGTTTACTAGACAGGGTGTGTATGTACGTGGGTTGACCCACTGTAGGGTGCATAAACCTTTATAATTTCTCAAAAAAGAAATAAGACAGACAGACTGACAGGGAAGGGAGAACTGGTATGGCACCAAAAGGTGACCAGACCCCTTAAAAGACTTAGCAGATTCAACAGAAACTCAAAAGGTAATAAAACCAATAAAACACCCAAAAAATTCCCTAAAACCCTAGAGGCTCCCAAGTATGGTCGCCAGTTATGCTAGCGGGAAAAAAAAACCCTATGGATACACCAGGGTTTACAATGTATGCAAATCAATAACCGTTTAAAAGTATCCTACTTCTCTAAATACCCCAAACATATCCCAGACTCATACACAAATATCAAATTGAGAAGGATCAGGTAACTATACCTCTACTCCACATCTGGTGACAATCCTCTCACGCTTGATAACTTCGTTGACTGCAAACCTCCTCCCAAGGTTGACCTACATTCAAAGATAGACAAACAGAAAGCTACAAGCATACATTTCATACATAAATAAGGGTTATATGTTAGAATAAAAAAATAAATCAAATGCAAAGATTCGACACATCATGTTTTGGGACAGGAAAAGTACTTATTTTATTGATAATACGATGATCACTTACAACCAAAGTTGGCTACTGCTCCACAACCCTGGTTTGGGCCCCTCTTCACCAAGCTCCAAGTGCACCTCTGTGTATCTTTCTCCTCTCAACATTCTTCTTGGGAAATGAAATGGGTTCTAATGGAGGGAAAAGGGAAAAATGAGGATTTCTGAGGCAATTCTCACAAGAAGGTTGCAAATGCTTGGGGCAAGGAGGGGATGTGAAATGTGCAGAGTTTCACTATTATTATGTCTAGATGTAGAATGAGACCCCAAAAACTCCTTTTATATGACAAAATGACGGTTATTTGGTTGGGTGATGGGCTATAGGCGGCGGATTAGTTGGGAAACTACCCAACAACCCGTAATCTCAACGAATTCCTTGCATCTTTTTAATTTTTGTAACTTTTGCAAGTATACGCGGGTTTTAGTGGTGCAACAAGTGTACATACACTGGTTGTAGTGATGCAGCAAGCGTATGTACACGGGCAGTAGTGGAGCAGGGCACGTACATCTTCAAAATTTTAGTTTTTTAGAAGAGCAACTCTATGATGTCTTGGCAAAAAATGGAAGTAAGAGGGCCAAATGTCAGGTATGCATGTGTAGAGAAATTTAGGGTTATAACAGTACTTAGCCCAATATCTCAGGGAACCAACTAAGGAGGCTAGACTGTTCCCTTAGTTGTACTACCTGACTTCCCATGTACTAGAGAGTATCTTTCTGAGTGTTGTTCTCGTTGTCATTATAGCAGTTAGGTGGTCGATTTGTTGATCTATGGAGGGTTGTAGGATATATAGGATGATCCATATATAAGTGTTGTCTGATACGCTACCACTCAAAGGGGTACGAACATGGGTTACAAGGGTGTCCAACAATGTGTGCTTAAGTATCACTTGTATTTCTTGCGTGTATGCTTCCCCGACCACGGATTTATGCGTTGAACGGCATATCTTTGTAGCTTTAAGACACTAGAATACATCTCTACCTTGAAAACAAATAACCCACAATTTTCTACCAAGGAAAGTGATCTGATACCATTTGTAAGGTACCAAATCTATTATAATAGCTGAAAATATAAATATTGCAGAAAATAACAATGAAACAACACAATATATGAATCCACAACACCAAAATAATACCTTTATTGATAGGAAATTATGTCCACTTGCCTCTTCGAGGGGACAACCTCCAGCAGAGCAATGCTCTATTATAATAATTCTCAAAATAAAACTTCTCATTCCCTCGACTCCTATTTTTATAAATCTATCTACCAAAAGAACATTCTATAGGAAGATCTTCTAGAAGCATAAGTTTATATTAGGTCTTTTTACAATTGACTTATTCTTCCTTATTACTAGGCCTTATTAATATTGGCCTTTATTACATGGAAAATATATTATTATACCTACATGAGGGGTTAGGGAGGTTAGGTCCCTAACATTTATGGAATGTCTAACTATCCAACAAGAGGTTTCACCACAAGAACTTCTTCACCAGAATAATGTGCACTAGTTTCCTCTCTAATTTCATCCATTGTATAATCGGCTCCAAGCAAATCCTCCATCATCTGGTCATCCACAACAAATTGTCTTGGTGAGATATTGATTGGAGGTACAATACAATTTTGAACTGAATTGGTCTCAATTGAACTTCTACGCTTTGCTTGCAATGATGGAGGTGAAACAACAACAACATCTATTCCACTAGAAATTGGATTTCCCTCTTCTAAAAGCTTATGTTTTGACATACGTAACTGTATATTTTCTCTTTCTTTATTTACATTTTCAATGAGTATTTATTTCGTCAAGGATTTTATACTTCAATTTATTAGGTTCCCCATGTTTAAAGAGAAAAAATTGCTTTCAATCATACCACAACAAATTTGTATTGGTATTACACAAGAAGAGACAACTAACAATTCTAATTCCAATTGGACAAATTTGTCTTGGTATTACAAAAGAAGACACAACTAACAATTCCAATTCCAATTGGACAAATTTTTCTTGGTATTACACAAGAAGACACAACTACCAGTTTAAATTCCAATTTGACAAATTTCTCTCGGTATTACACAAGAAGACATAACTGACAGTTCCAATTGGACAAATTTGTCTTGGTATTACACAAGAAGACACAAATTACAATTCCAATTGGATAAATTTGTCTGGGTGTTACACAAGAAGACATAACTAACAATTCCAATTCCAATTGGACAAATTTGTCTTCCAATTCTCCCCGCAATTGTCTTCCAATAGCACAAAATTTTCTATGAACTAAACAACAAGACAAAAAGAACAAAAACCTGTTTGTTCTTGTTATTTTTGTGTACAAATGTCAGACTTGTTCATGTTTTTGATATAGATGAGGTTGAGGAGGGGGTTAAAGGTTGAGTATAGGTTATGTCTAGGATTCAATGGAGTGAGGGTGTATATATAACGGTCATGCTATAGGTCTAGCTCATGGTCTAGGTTTAGCTCTAGGTCTATGTTGTGTTCTAGGTCATGGTAGAGGTCGAGGTCTAGGTCTATGTCATGTTCTATGTCATGGTCATCGTATAGGTCTAGGTCATGGTCTAATTTTTTTCATGCCTTCCATGTCTAGGTCTTGTTATGTCTAGGTGTAGGTGTAGGTCTTGAAATGTATAGGTCAAGGGCATTTCTTTCCTTGCAATGTAAGAAACTTGCAATAGTGTGTAAGAGTCTAAGAGGGAGAGAGAGGAAT
>JZKD02S2153316.1:7508-25802 GCA_000966675.3 Picea glauca | reverse complement strand
CAACAATGCCTTGTGCATGCTTGCCCAAACCTCTACCTTCATAGCCCATTTTTAACAATAACTTGGACCCTATTCCTCTTGTGTGATTTTCAAAAACACCAAAACATTCTTCTTGTGAGGAATTAGAAGATAAACTAACATTGCATACCTTATGTTCATGCATGTACTTGGTAAGGGTTTCCTTTGCCTCATGGAGTTGAATCCCCATCTCATGCAACTTTTCAAGAAGCTGGTCTTTCTCCTTCTTCATGGCCATCAACTGCTCTTCGAGGGCAATGCTCTCATTTCTATCTTCACACATCTCTTTCATCAAATTTCTCATGGTTAGAATCTCCTTCAACATCTCTTTGTCAAAGAACTTGGATTTTGAAGATGTATGAGAACTACCAATGTTTGAAGCTTCCTCCATCCTTGAAAGATATCAAACTTCAACACAAAACTTGCACAAAAACCAATAGTTAAATCTCAAGCTATCAATGGCAAATACATGAGCAAAACAAACTATGCTCTGATACCACCTGAACTGAAAATAGAAGGCTGACTTGTTATGCTATGCAAGCACCCTCTACTTCATGAAAATAAACTTTACAGGACCTTGCTTCATGTGTTAAAATATGCAAGATAAAATTATGTGCCAAGTTTATGAATCTTCTTTTGAATGTTTATGTGTGAGGAATTTTTCTTTTAGATGGTTAAATATGTACTTCAAATAAATACACAGCAACACAACTTTCAGCAAATAAACCATCAAACTCACAACAAGAACAACATGAAAAAGGAGTTCACCCCTCACCGGGCTACATCTCCTTGAGCCTCCCTCAATGGACTTGGCTCTCTGGGATTAATTTGTCAAATATTCTTTTACAAGCTGCTGCTCAACTCCAATGGAAAAAAAGACTGTACCATTGAGATTAGAATACATAAAAACCCCAAAAATGACTAATAAAACTCTGAAAACAGATCATGGCTCATCCGGGCATGACCTCTTCTACATGTGGCCTTAAGCTTCCCTGAGCTTCTCTTTAGCAAAAACACCTGTAAAAGTCCTAAAAAGCCTCTGAAACCTATCCCAATGTGTTCAGAGAATAACAATTAGTCAAAAATGACTATTCAGTCACAGAAAACAAACTTGGACTCACCAAAACATGATCTCAATCAATGAGGGCTTCAAGCTCCTTGGAGCTTCCTGAAACTTCAATGGTTAAAAACCTGCAAAAGAAGTCTTCAAATGGCTGTGAAAACAGTGCCAATGGATTCAGGATGTCCAAAAATCCCTATTTGGGCTTTTACGGCACCTCATTCGACCAAAAAGTGAAGAAGATAGGCCTTCTTCCATTCTCTTCCTCAAGCTTGTTGTCTCTGGTTCGCCAAAATGCACCTCCTGTACGTTGAACCAAGAACACGCTCCAAAACGTGTGTTTAAACCCAGCACACGCGTGCAACCGTAAAAAGGTCAAACTGTCGAACGATTAACGAAACTAAAACCCTAACCGCCAAGCCATTGGGCGTATGGGCCCTCCAAACGACCGCGTTTTCAAAGAAAAAGGGCTAGGTTCCAAGATTGAACCTGGGCGTGACAAGTGTCGGGGAATGTGTTAACCGTTTGAACCAATTTAAAAATCATGCACGCACTTACAAAAGGTCATATGGTAATGTTATATGACCGGAGCTTAACCGTTTACATAAACCAATTCCGTGCGCGCGCGCTCCGTATGACAAAGGGTCGTATGGACGGATATGTAAAACCGAGGGCTGGGGCTAAGCCCCAGCCCGGACCCTCGCTCCAACTATTAAACAAATCAAATTTAACTTTATATTAAACCATTCATATTACAAGAAACAAAGTGTGGTGCATTGGTAGGGCGGACTTTGCAAAGACTTTTCCACGGTGGGGAGGTCCGGGGTTCGATCCCCATGGACTCCATAAATTTTTAACCAATTCAACGGTGCCACGTGGCAGCCCATGATTGGGCCACGTGGCACCACACCATTTGCCCAATAAATGCCAATATGAAATTGCCACATCATCAACTTCCATGTCATCGTATGGTCACCACGTCATCATGTACGGACTCTGCCACATCAGCCTGTACGGACTACACAGTCAACGTCCCCTTTTTTACCTGTTTGGCGATTCGAACAGATCATGATATCTCTTGCTCCCGACGTTCGTTTGAGATGAAACGAATTGCATTGCGTCGTGATGATGAGGTCTACGCTCTCATTTGTTTTGAGGCAATTCCGAGAACGTTGATTTTTGAGCTAAAATTTGACCCCTGGTCCAGATTTTGATCAATTATGATGAAGCCATAGAGGGATTAAACAAAAAACATAGAATAAGTTATCATAATTTGAAAAAAATCATTCGTCAAATTCGTCTGACTTCTAATAAGCAAATACAGGCCTTGAACAAAAAATGTAAAATAGTTTCTGAGAAACTGGGTGAGAGTGAAATTCATCCCAATTTCCACCAGGTCATCCCGCCCTTGGGCAAGAAACGTAGAGTAAGTTACCACAACTTGAAAAAGGTCATGTGTGAGAGAAAAAAATACATTGCTACACTTCCTTTTAGAGAGAAACTCACATATGACAATGTAAAGAAATTTGTTCATGCAGAACAAAACATAAACATGTGTGATTGCATATCCCAAAATGGTCATGCAACTATGGCAGTTCGTGGTGTACATGAAAAACAGGAAACAGTTTCTACCCATACTTCCCTGTGAAAAAAAAATGCAAGACAGGCCTACATGAAACAAATGAAAGACACTCCTTCCATTGCATGTGCAATTTGTAAACAATTGAATTTTTCAAAAAACAGTAAGTCTTTCACGCCTGATTTGCAAGTAGAATATCTCCGGCTGACAGCCCACGATAAACCATTTTCCAGTGAGAAATTTTGTCTTTCATGCAAACGATCGCTTGAAAATGGAAAACTGCCACAGTTTGCAACCCCTGATCGAATAAGATGTAATACACCACTAGCAGATGTAAGTGCACTTACGGAACTTGAGGAGAGACTTGCCTCTCTGCGAATTGCATTTGCTCAAATTAGACCTTGGGGCTATAAGCGACCCCAGATGGGCTTAACAGGATCAATTATTAATGTGCATGTTCAGCTAGATGTTGTGAAAAAAGCGTTGCCAAGTTAATTAACAATACAATTACAATCGATGTGGCTCTGAAAAGACGCTTGCAATAAAAAAATGTGTATCAGACAAACAAAGTGTGTGTGCATGCTGCTATGAAAGCATTAAAGGAATTATGTTCCAGGGCCCTGTACAAACCAGAGAACATTTGTATAAATGCCAACTGGAACAGTGTTCTCGCAGAAGAACATGGCAACTCTACAGAGACTCTTGAAAATCCTAGTGATTCTGATACAAGTGATGAATCGGAGACTGAAACACCTGCTGAAACATTGGTCCATGGATTCATTGATTCACAGTGCATTCGTGATCCAGATGGATCTAGGGAACATCAAAGAAGTTTCATAAGTTTACCATAATGCACAGAAGCGACCCAGGACGCTCAGAATGGCTTCAGCAGACAGAAAAAGAGAAAAAATCAAAGTTCCTAAAACTCCATTAAAATGACATGATCGTGAAGAGCGCGTCGCAAGATTTCCAACGATGCAAACGGTTCGTCAAACGGAGTTACGGATCAAAAGTTATAAGCGGTCAAAGTTCAGTCAAACTTGGTCAAACAAGGAAAAGTCAAAGTGACATGTGGCACCACTGCAAGGGTGACACGTGGCATAAATGAGTTGAAAATATGACGTGGCATGGAAGACACATGGACACGTTCGATGTTGACACGTGTCAACTTCATTGGCGAATCATATTGTGACAAGTGACAGTTTTGGTGGACCAGTGATATGGTGCCATGTGGCCTAGTCATGGACGGCCACGTGGTACCCCTCCTATGGCTGGAATGTGCAAAAGATTATTTGACTCCCCAAGAGTCCTTGTGACCTCCAACGGACCAAAGGCCCGACACTCACGTGCTAACCACTACACCACACGTTGATTCTTATTTGAACTATGGTTTTAATATTATTTAAAGGTTGAATACTATGCAAGGTGCCAAAGGGAGGGGCTATGCCTGCAGCCCAGCCCCTATTCACATGCACCAGCGCCACATGACCATAATACTCCGCCCATATAGGGGCTTAACCCAACCAACCTCCAAATATAACATATTTCGCTATATTTAGAACTATCCGCCAGTTTAAACCAAAATATAACATATTTCGCTATATTTAGAACTATCCGCCAGTTTAAACCAAAATATAACATATTTCGCTATATTTAGAACTATCTGCCAGTTTAAACCACTACTAAACCTTCGTCAGAATTAGCGGAGCACACCAACAATATGTTAAAATGGATATTCCATGGGATTCAACCCGGAACCTCTCCAACAACTTATACCTTAACTTAGCCTTCATAACCAATGCGCCCAACCACCTCATTATGCCATACTTACCCGCAAACTGCTATATAAGAAGGGATTCGGTTTTTGAGTTGAAAATAGCATGTGCATTCGGAGCCACACACCAGTGCATGGAGCATGAGAGTGGAGCGCCTCTGTATGGACCGTACGGACTGTACGGATTTTGACACGCAAATCGAGGTGAGGGTGCCTCTTGGGTCCAAAAAGTGCCCGACTCAGATCGAGACGTGGAGACAGTCATTTTTAGGTAAAATGACACCACAAACGCAGTGGTGATGTTAGTTTCCTTATCTAAGCAAAACTTCAGCATATTAATTCCAGAATGATTCATTTATTATAGATGCAGTGGCACGGTAACCGAGGCAGAGGTGTTTCTTGGGCCTGAAAGTGTCCGACTCGGATGGAGACGATTTGATAGTCATTTTTGGGTAATTCGACGACACGAATTCAATGATGATGTCTTTTTTTGTAGTAGAGCTTCATATCAACAAGCTAAGTGTTGGAGAAGCCAATGTAAGCATGCTTTTCATTATGTTGTTTTGTCATTAATTGTTGCAGCATAGCATGTGTTTTATAGGTCTGAAGGAGTAGAGAGAAGCTGCAGCAAGTTAGCAAGATCAGATTATTCCTTCTATCTATTTGTTTCTTATCTTCCTTTCACATCAAATCAATCAATTATATGTGACAGAGAAATTGTGGCACTTGCATGACAAGTGGCCAACAAAGCAGTTCTGATTCTCGTGGGTTCCAAGATTTTTTGTACAGGCTGCATATTTATGTTTTGGATCTGAGCAACAGATCTAAGGATTTTATGGCTCCATGTTGATGGGGGTCATATTTTATTCTTCATATTTTTATGGAGTATGTGGAAATGATGTCCATGTCAGCATCATGGATGCCTCATGAGTATGAGAACTTGTGAAGCTGATACATTCCTGATCACATTCCGATCTCTTGTTGTCGTCACCAAAGAGGGACTTTGGCCTTACAAATTGTAAAGGAGAGACATCATTACATCGAGAAGAATAAAGTGGTCAGGCTTCGGAGCATGGCCCAGAGAGGTAGCCCACTGCAAGGGTGAACTCTGTTATCAAGTGAAGTGTCTTATCAATTATGTGTATTACGTTCTTATGTTGTTTTTTCCATGATTTTCCGCACATAGGATGTTAAAGGCAAGCATGACATATTGCACATAAGGAAGACTAAAGAGGTTTTCATTCACTTCGAATTCAAGCACATAAGACTTCAACTTTACCTTTTATTGCAAATCGTTCAAGTAAAACAATCTATTACTGACCCTTTTGAAGGAGTGATAGAACAACCAATTATTGGAAACTTATCACTCCCAGGTTCAGATCATGTGGTATCAAAGCAAGCTTGATTCCGATTGTAGGTGTTGAAGCTTAGGATGACAAGGTCACTAAATCAATCATGGTTCGATGAGCTTCAAGAGCTCAACCAAATGCTTCAAGTAGAGAATGTTGGATTGAAGACATTGTTGCATGTTGCAGAAGAAGAGAACCAAAGGTTGCAAGAGCAGTTGCAAGCCATGAAGATGCAGATAGGGGAAGGCTCTATGAATGAGATGGTGATAAGACCATCTTGTGACCATGGCAACTTCACCAGTTATGGGTGCGAGCACGACATTACAAATGCATGCACACTTTTTCAAGCAAATGAAGATGACCTACATGCATCCATAAACCAAGGAGGATTCCTAAAAGCATCTTCCACTGATTCTTCTCACTGGGAAAAACTGGACACATCTCAAGAAGCAAACCAAGGGTCCCAGTTTTAGGTAGAGGTAAATAAACCATGTATAATTCCTTTCTTGATTAATGTTGATGATTCTTTTGAAATACTTGAACAACATGCTTCTTGCATTGACTTAAATTTGATGAGGAAAATGGAATACGAAGGAGGAGGCCTTGGAACCAATGGCCAAGGTATTTTCGATCCCATCGAGGCAGTGGTTTGGCCTCGACATGCCGGGATAGGCTATGTCCCAAAGGATGTTGGAGAAAGCTCCAAAACCATTTGTGAAGAAGACCCTCGGACAATCACTGAGACTCTAGAGGTCAACAGTTCATTAAGAGATGAAATTGATTTAGTGCGGGCCGAGAGCACAACTTCTCATGATCGAGGATTTGAGACATCTCCAGGGAGAGATGAGAATCACAGTGACAGAGTTGAGACCGACTCTTCTTTCTAGTCTGACTCCGGAGGAAACTCACTAAGGTATAAGAAATCTCGAAACTCTAAAATGCCATTTGATTATAAGCATGTTAATCATATAAAACATAGCTTTTGGCATCAAAGACCATGCACTTTTTATGGATTGAATAACCACGCAGTGTCCCAGTGTTGGAAGAGAAAAACCTTGTGCAGGAAGGTTATGACAAACAAGAGAAGGACAAGGATGGCATATTGCTTTCCACACACCAAAAATAGTAGGGGGAATACACCTCTGAAGGAGAAAGGCTATTGCAACCATTATAGCAGAGATGGGCATCATGAGGCCACTTGTTGGGCCTTACATCCAGATCTATGTCCAAAGAGGGACAAGAAGACCAGACAACCATCTCCGTGGGAGACAACCAGTTAGGCAGTGTTGCAGGAAAATCCGCCACGAGGAGAAGACCAACTACCAGAGAAAAGACAGCTCGGTAAAGAGGACATGTTCGGCAAAATGGTCGAACATGTAAGTTTTAAACCTGTGAAGTAAAGCAATGCATATAGATTCTTAAGCAAGACAAAAATTGATCAATGGCTCATACACAAAGTACACGGAGATTTTATACCGGAAACCTTCAACCGGGAAAACCTTTCTTATATTCATTTTATCGAATTTCACCATTCACCATACAATATATACAATGTTTTTAGGTATTCCGTAGATACCAAAACCCTAATCCCTTAATCCAGGATTAATTTACAAATCCGTTAAAAATAGCAAAATCTGCAATTGTCGTATCTGATGCGCCCACACACACACATGCAAAGAATATAACACATACCCAACAAAACAAATGGGGAAAATCCTTTTGAGTTAGTCGAGAGTGGCCATATTTGTAAATCACATGTTGCGATTCAGACCCCATAGAAGGGTATTGTGTAAAAGTGATAATTGTTGATATCACTTCTTTTCTTTTGGTACATGTTGATATTGCTAGGCCTTGTGAGGTAGTTTGGGTAAGGGTTTCTTATTTTATGTCCAATGGACATGAAACTTAATGTAATGACTTTTGGGAACCAAAAGTCTTTTCAATTGGGAGGCGTGATCCAGATGGATCTAGGGAACATGAAAGAAGTTTCAGAAGTTTCTCAGAATGCACAGAAGTGACCCAGGACGCTCATAATGGCTTCAACAGACAGAAAAAGGGCAAAAATAAAAGTTCCTAAAACTCCATTAAATTGATATGATCGCGAATAGCGCGTCGCAAGATTTCCAATGGCGCAAATGGCTCGTCAAACGGAGTTACGGATCAAAAGTTATAAGCGGTCAAAGTTCAATCAAACTTGGTCAAACAGGGAAAAGTCAAAGTGACACGTGGCACCACTACAAGGGTGACACGTGGCACAACTAGTTGGAAATATGACATGGCATGGCAGACACATGGATACATTCGGTGATGACACGTGTCAACTTCATTGGCGAATCATATTGTGACAAGTGGCAGTTTTGGTGGACCAATTATATGGTGCCACGTGGGCCCAGTCATGGGCTGCCACGTGGCACCCCTCCTATGGATGGAATGTGAAAAAGATTATTTGACTCCCCAAGAGTTGGCCTTGTGACCTGCAATATCACAAAGGCCCCACACTCATGTGCTAACCACTACACCACACGTTGATTCTTATTTGCACTATGGTTTTAATATTATTTAAAGGTTGAATACTATGCAAGGCGCCAAAGGGAGGGGCTAGGCCTTCAGCCCAACCCCTTTTCACATGCACCAGCGCCACATGACCATACTACTCTGCCCATCTAGGGGCTTAACCCAACCAACCTCCAAATATAGCATATTTCGCTATATTTAGAACTATCCGCTAGTTTAAACCACCGCTAAACCTTTGCCAGAATTAGCGGAGCGCACCAACAATATGCTAAAATGGAGAGTCTATGGGATTCGACCCTGGAACCTCTCCAACAACATATACCTTAACTTAGCCTTCATAACTAATGCGCCCAACCACTTCATTATGCCATATCTTCCCGCAAACTACTATATAAGGAGGGATCCAGTTCTGAGTTGAAAACAGTGTGTGCATTCAGAGGCACACACCAGTGCATGGAGCACGAGAGTGGAGCACGCATGTACGGCTCGTACAACCTGTACAGATTTTGACACGTAAATCAAGGCGAGGGTGCCTCTTGGGTCCAAAAAGTGTCCGACTCGGATCGAGACATGGAGACAATCATTTTAGGTAAAATGATGCCACGAACGTAGTGGTGATGTTAGTTTCCTGATCTGAGAAAAACTTCAGCATCTTAATTCCAGAATGAGTCATTTATTACAAATGCAGTGACACGGTAACTGAGGCAGAGGTGTCTCTTGGGCCTAAAAGTGTCTGACTCGGATGGAGACGATTTGACAGCCATTTTTGGGTAATTCGACGACGCGAATTCAATGACGATGTCTATTTTTGCACCAGAGCTTTATATCAACAAGCTAAGTGTTGGAGAAGCCAATGTAAGCATGTTTTTCATTATGTTGTTTTGTTATTAATTGTTGCAACATAACATGCGTTTTATAGGTCTGAAGGAGCAGAGAGAAGCTGCAGCAAGTCAACAAGATCAACTTATTCCTTCTATATATTTGTTTCTTATCTTCCTTTCACATCAAATCAATCAGTTATATGTGACAGAGAAATTGTGGCACTTGCATGACAAGTGGCCAACGAAGCAGTTCTGATTCTCGTGGGTTCCGAGATCTTTTGTACAGGCTGCGTATTTATGTTTTAGATATGAGCAGAAGATCTAAGGCTTTTATGGCTCCATGTTGATGGGGGTCATATTTTATTCTTCATCTTTTTATGTATTGAGTATGTGGGAATGATGTCCATGTCAGCATCATGGATTCCTCATGAGTATGAGAACTTGTGAAGCTGATACATTCTTGATCACATTTCGATCTCTTGTTGCCGTCACCGAAGAGGGACTTTGGCCTTACAACTTGTAAAGGAGAGACATCATTACATCGAGAAGAATAAAGCGGCCAGGCTTTGGAGCATGGCCCGGAGAGGTAGCCCACTGCAAGGGTGAACTCCATTATCAAGTGAAATTTCTTATCCATTATGTGTATTATGTTCTTATGTTGTTTTTTCCATGATTTTCCACACATAGGATGTTAAAGGCAAGCATGACATATTGCACATAAGGAAGACTAAAGAGGTTTTCATTCACTTCGAATTCAAGAACATAAGACTTCAACTTTACCTTTTATTGCAAATCTCTCAAGTAAAACGATCTATTACTGACCCTTTTGAAGGAGTGACAGAACAACCAATTATTGGAAACTTATCACTCCCGGGTTCAGATCAATTCGTGACTTGCAAGACAAAATTGTCGAAATCGCACCTGGTGAAGGGCAGCGTCCACTTGGAATATTCAAGGACAAATTCGCTGAGGAAATGAACTTTCCAACACTGTTCTATGGAGATCCACGTGGCACTGATATTACAGAACGATTCAGTTATCATAAAATAGTCTGATGGGAGCTACTACATTCAAGCGGTTACTTCTCCTATCGCATAACAAATTTGTTTTTCAAAACAATGCGCATAATAATAGAGCAAGTTCTGTCTTGCATGCGGGTCTGAATAAGAAAAGGTCAGTTACAAGGAAGAAAGTTGTTGGCCAAGGATGTGAAGTACAAAGTAAACCTAGAAAAAATTCTAAAATCTGATATTGGATACATAGATTTCAAGAACATTCACACCTCTCCTAACTATTTGCAACAAAACAAAAAAATATTTTTTGCAATGATCCAGCAATTGGGGCCGCCAACATTTTTCATCACATTTACAAGTGCAGAGCATTGCTGGGATCCATTGGTGGCTGTCATTTCTGACCTGCATAGTAACATGAAACATAAAAAAAAAATGATACACTAGAAAATAACGACATTGACTACCTCATAAGAAAAGACCTGGTGACATGTACTCGATACTATAGACATAGAATAAATGCTTTGAGACAATTGATATGCCGTGATGAAACGTTTTTCAAAAAAATGTCGGACTACTTTTTTGTGACTGAATTCTAGAATATGGGAAATGAGCATGACCACGCATTGTTGTGGATAGAGGGTGCACCGGTCTATGTAGCTGATAAGAATTCAGAGATTGAACAATTTGTGGATAAATACATAACATGCAATACAAATCATTTGGAACCAGACCTTGTGAAAGTCCATAGACATTACCATACAAGAAGTTGTAGAAAACGAAAAATCTTGCATTGTAGATACTACTTTCCTGTTTTGCCAATGAGAGCTACAAGAATCATAGAGCCAGTTAGTTTAGAGGACATGTTGTTGAGAAATCTAAATCCTTGTTCGCATTTCTAGAACAAGGAGGATTTGACGAAATGATGAGCTTTGATGCCTTCTTGACACAGGTAAATCCATCAGAAGATGAGTACATCCAAGTCATACAAATAACGCTTAGGCAACCAACACTTTTCCTTAAACAAAATCTCTCCCATATTTGGAACAACAGTTTCTCCAAGGACATGCCAGTTATGTGGAAAGAAAATGCAGATGCACAGTAAGTGTTGAATGCATATGATGCAGCATCCTATTGTACCTCGTATATGATGAAGATTAACAAATCTATGACATATGCATTCAGAAAAATACACAAAGAACATGAAAGAAGTCATATTGATGCCATACAAATGATATGCACCCTTGGCAATACATTTCTTAATCTTCAACAAATGTCTTCTCAGCAAGCAGTTCGCATTGCCCTTTCTTTGCCCCTCACTTGTAGTTCAAGAAAATGTGTCTTCATAAACACATCTCCACTTGAAAAATGCACATTTATGCTTAAACCACCGGTTTTGTTGTAACAAGAACCTGACAATTCAGAGGACGTCATATGTCACTCTATTATTGATTATTACATCCAGCGTCCATCTCCTATTAGGCATATCTTCTTAGCACAATTCATATCGCATTACAAAAAAAATGGTACACCCATATAAAAAAGAAAAAAACCCTGTGTTATACAGTTTGTCAAATACAATAAACATTGTGACTATGAAAACTATTGTAGAGAAAAACTGTTGTTGTAAGTTTCGTTCCATGAAAACGAAGAGACATTAATACATAACTTCTCTACATGGGAGGCTGCGTATGTTGCCTTTGAGACTATAGTGCATATCAATGAAGCTAGATTTACCTACAATGTTAATCCAACATGGGGTGATCTAGAAGTTGCACTTAATGACCTAGAAAACCTTGGCGATCATGATGAAACATTCAGAAACCCAAAAACAACCAAAACTCCTTCTGAGTCCTATGACTTACAAGCAGATTTTCCTCATCCTCCAGCGACTGAAAGTGAAAAACGTATCAACCTTGGTTTTCAAGTTACAAAACATTCTTTCCTGATTGAAAATAATGAATACCACAAAATAAGATGTCTATTGAATCGCGAGCAATAAACAATTGTAAAGGACATTGCCCTTAAAAAATGGTTGAACATGAACAGTCCTGTGCACGTGTTCCTTACAGGCCGAGCAGGAACAAACAAGACATTCACAGCTAAAGGATTGTTCCAAATGCTTATATGAATCTATGATTCAAATAATTGCTCTGATCCTATGAAACCAAAGGGCCTAATAGTTGCATACACAGGAAAAGCTACATATAATGTTGGTGGAACAACAATCCACTCTGCATTTTTAATGCCTTTTAACAAGTCACAATTTCTTCCACTTAGTAAGGAAATGTTGGATACATTATCTAAGCTTTATGAGGAACTCCAACTTGTCTTTATAGATGAAGCATCTTTGATTGGAAGTCGGTTCTTGTATTCCATTGATAGCCGACTAAGAAGCATAAAACATGTACAGAACAAATACTTTGGAAACATTGACATGATCTTCTGTGGCGATCTTTACCAAGAACAACCCATCCAAGATTCTTTGATATTTGAACAACCTATCGTTAACATGGAAACAGTGACCCATGACTTCTGGAGATACAATATTAAATGCTTTGAGTTGCATACTACAATGTGCGAGACAGATGAAACATTCATTGCAATTCTGAATAGAATGCTCACAAACAACCAAACATATGATGAATTGACCTATATCAATTTGAGGTGCTTATGACCTTCACCAACAGATCCAACGTTCCCTTACCTGTTGTACAAAAATAAGGATGTTGCAAAGCATAATAGCCACATGTTGTCGCTCATGCCTAATGATGATATCATCATCAATTCGATTGACTTGGCAGAAGACAACCATGGAAATGTCCCACGTCATGAACATTCAGTCACTTTACCTTTGCACCTTGCACTGAAGTTAGAAATGCTAGTTGAAATATATGCCTGTAACTATGATTCACAGGATGGCTTGGTGAATGGTGCAGATGGAATACTGAAAGGCTATATGAAGACAAAAAACGTAGATATCCTTTGGATTAATTTCCATGAATCGCATATAGGCAAGCGACAAGAAAGCAAGTTGTCTTATCTATATAATTCAAACACTGCAAGCGATTGGACTCCTATTTTGCGAATATCAAAGCTAGTATTGACATCAACAAGGACAGGTCGACTGAAGATTCGCAAACAGTTTTCGATTAAAATTTTGTGTGTACGTACAATCCACAGATCACAAGGACTAAAACTTGATAATGTTGCATTTCAGCCTATTGGAATTCAGATATATGGACTTGTATAGACAACACTGTCCCATGTCAGAAGCATAGACTCCTTGTATTTACTAAGTTCTCTGACAAAATATAACTTCAAAGTGAAACAAAAAGTTGATATTGAGATGGAACGACTGAGGACCACCATAAAATGGCAATTGCATTATGATTACCAATCCATACAAACAAATTCATCTGTATCAATTCTCTCTCTTAACACACGCAACTTAAATGCACACATGGATGATATACTGAATGACTATTATTTAATGCAATTCGATATTCTGTGCTTGCAGGAAACACACATGGCATTATGCATGCAGAACAAACAATTCCCAAATCACAATTTCATATCAAGTTACATTACACATGGGGTGATGATACTGGTGAAAAAACATGTACCAATTTTGGACCACATACATATCGAAGAAAAGAATGTTGAACTGGTGCTTGCCAAAAAAAATTCCCATGGAACTAAAGTTGCAATACTAAATCTGTACATTGCTCCCCATGCAACATTCTCCAACATAGTAAATGTTATTTCCAATGCATTGGACCATTTCTATTTGAACGAATCCATTGTACTTCTAGGAGACTTCAATATTGACATGCTACAAAATACTAGTAGAACAAAAGAATTGCAAAACTACATGTGCAAATACAGTCTGCGGTTTCTTCTGAACAACACAACCCATCTGCAAAACACACTTATTGACCATGTCTGGTCCAATGTGCCCATTTCTCAACACAATATGTTTGTCTTAGACACATATTGGTTTGATCACGATACAATTGGTATTGAACTTAAATTATGACATATACATCAAACTTATTGCAAACTCATATTTATATGTTTCAAAGAATATATGTATCCATGATTTCTACACATAGCGTTCTAGTGAGCATACAAACGGTCTTCTACTCTAATTATAAAATATACATTGTGCAAAAAAAGAAAAAATAAGGTACATCCTCAAAAAAACTATTTGTGACTCTATTCATCTTATTCAATTATTATTTGTGTATATATGTACATAGTAGTTGCCTTTTTCTTAACATCTGAGCTTATGTTCATATCCCTTTTGTTTTGTACTTTTGTTGATAAAAACAGAAAGGAAAAATAGAAGGCGCAAAGAACTCCTACCCATAGATGTACACGAATTAATGCAAAGGTGCATTCTTTTTCTGCCTGTGTTCCATAGTAAACAGTTTTTCCTTTACTTTCTCTGAATTTGTCAAACTTGTTTGCAGGTATGTTTTTTTTTTTTTCTTGCGCCGAGAAGCCACTACGCTGCCCGTCTGTCATCCAGCAGAACTGCAATGTTGAGACAACCAACCCGCAAGTCCATTTGTCAATATGTATATCGCCCAACTATAATTTCTATTTGCAGGACACAGAACATTAGAGGCACAGTGTGTAGCTCGCAAGTGCCCGATCCAAATAAGTGGTTAAGTATGGAATAAGGGATCTGTGCATCATAAGAAATTTGTACGACACCGAACAATAGAGACCTGTTTCTAACCCCGCCAACCCGACAACGCGCAATGCACAAATTGTACATGCTCTATAAATTCTCATCCACCCGGCAAGTCCACTTGTCAATTTGTATATCGCAGAACTATATATTCTATTTGTAAAAAATGGAACAATAGAGGCCTATTTTTTTACCCCTCTCGTCTGAGAACCCGCAAGTATGGAATGCAATATCCCTACACAATCTATAAAATCTCATGTCCATACTTTATAAAGGCACATATTTACTTTTTCCTCATTTCTACATACACTGATTTGGTAATCACATACTTGGTGTTGCACATGAATTATGAAATGTGCAGTGGGAGTCGAACAGAGCCCTTTGCTTTGCTTAGGCAATTTTGAAACCGCCAGCCCGAGAACCCAATTTCTATATGGCGTAAATCGGCCCAATGTACAGCCTGCAAATATGTATTGCTCGTTTGTGGGAGCCCACCAGCCCTGGAGTAGAATGTTGAGCCAATCACCTTGCAAATCCACTTCTCAATTTATTATCATAAGATATTTGCAAGGCACCGAACAATAGAGCGTTGTTTTTGACCTCGCCATCCCGAGAACCCACTATCCAGAAACTTGTAGATGGTCTATCAAATCTCATCCAGCCCGCAAGTCCTCTTCTCAATTTGTATATCGCGAAACTTTGTGTCCTACTTGTAGAACACCAAACAATAGAGGCCTTCTTTTGAACCCGTCTGCCTGAGAACCCGCGATCCCGAACCATGCACTTTCAGACTTGGCCATTCCTTCCTTGCTTTCTCTTCCCCGTGGCCGTTACCTTAGCACGTGTGCATGATAAAAAATATTGTTTATATATGTGTGTGTGTGTGTGTGTGTGTGTGTGTGTGTCTTCTTTCTAAATCTTTAATGCTAACAGGTCATCGTGCAGCTACCAGCTAAGCTGTCATTGATGCATGCAAGGCTTGAGAAGTTTTTCCATTAATGCAATTTTTGCGAAGCATTTTTTTCTCCCTTCCCAGTTTTAATTTCAAATGCCATGGAATGTCATTCACACGCCGCCAACTTGCTTCCTTCATGAAACCTCAAATCGCTTCCCAGTCTTAATTTCAAATACCATGCAATGTCATTCGCACGCCGCCAGCTTGGTTCATTCATGAAACCTCCTATCCTTAAATGTTGTTCATCGTAACCCTCACCTTCGCACTTCTAAGTTTGCAATAACTATGCTTTACTTCTAACAGGTCACCATACAAAACACATAGATATTGTCATTAATGAGGAGATTTTCCATTCACACGCATTGAAGCAATGCTTGCGGGAGGTTATATTGTCCCCTCCATTTCTTCATTTCAAACAACATCTGGAGCCAACCAACCTTTTGATAAACTACTGCCAGCAGCTCCAGAGCAGTTTTGTCGAGATACAATGAACATCTTCCTCAAGATCTTCCCGTGCAGAAGAACGAAAAAAGAATTTTAGGGGAGGCAGAGCAGCCCGAAATTTATCGTCAAAACATGGATCTTGACGTTGATATGGAAAGCATATTCTGCAACCTTGATCAGCCCACACACACAATTCAACATGCCTTCTCAATGGACATGGTTGGTACCAAAATTTTTGATGAAGATGAATCCTTCGTATTCCAGAGCGTTGTTTTTGAAACCGAATAAAAAAAAATAATCATTGAAAAAAGAGATGTAAAAAATAAGAAAATAAAACATCGTTCAGAACTTGACCTTGCCAATATGCACACATCCAAAATCTATGAACTTCACAGGGCAACCGGATATGCTCTTCATGATTCTGTTGGAGTTATTGAAGCCGAAAATGCCAGACTAAAGAATCGGATTAAGGAATTAGAGGAAGCTTTGTTTCCTATGCCATTGCTTGGCAGTTCCTTGGAAATAGCCATGCATGCAACTATGTGCACCCATGCAACAAATCTAAAAGGGTCCTCCAGCTTCCTCGCATCCTGTAGAGGATATGTCGAGAAAAATATCAACAAAAGAATAGAACTAATTTCCAAGGCCTGGGAAACATCACAGAATATGGATTCCCTGGGGAGCAGGGCACATAACTTGCTCCTACTTCTACAGACAGATTTAAAGAATGAAGAAACTTTTTATGTGCACTCGGTCATCCCTTTCACCTTTCATGTCAACATGCCAGAGACGAGAATAAGACAACATGATCTCCCATCCAAAAAAAGGCTCACTCAATTAGAAGCATTCTGGAAACAGAAAGTGAAGAACCTGTACCTAATCGTGCAATCGTGTGAGAAAGCAATATCAAAGAAAGAAATATTATTCACAAAGCTCACCAAAATAGACTTAGCAGGAAAGACAAACGACTTCCAGGACCCCAACTTAATCCTCAACTCACTGACGTTAACCAAGCAAGCTTTTGATCAACAAGTTGATAATTTGAAGGCCTTGTCTTTAGAATTTTTTTACAGAATTGTTGAATATGATGAAGAAGAGGTGGACAACTGGCTAGTCGGGTATTCGCTACAGAATGGAGACATTCATGAACGTCTGTGTAAACTTTCAATTGATATAAGAGAATAAGAAAATGAAGTTTTCAACATTCGAATCCGCAATGACATCAACGTCGCCCCCTTGAGAAGCTATATTGAAGAGAACTTGAAGTGGATCAGCCACGAAATCCAACAGGAAAATGCATAAATCCTCCGTGTATCAATCCAATTATGGAAGTGGGTTGCCCAAAAAAACCAATAGGGAAAGGCATGACCAACCAAACACAAAAATTACTTACACGTACCAGCCCTGTAAGTGTATAGTGATAGTCCTTTCTTTATCAGTCCATTTATTCCTTTTCTGAGTAGAGATCTATAGGCAAAAACTGATCTTCGCATTTCTACTTTTCAGGTATTACATTCTAGCATGTCCAACTTCTTTCCACACTCCTATTTCTTGTACATATTTCTGTTATGGTCCGCAGGAGCCCCAATCCCAGTCTATATGACAAACGCATTTACATTTCCAAGGATATGTAACAAACTATTATTTTTTTTATATATTCCAAATAAAACTATTATTTTGTCTCCTTATATATTTATGTCTTCCTGGATTTTTTATCTTCAGCTATGTTGAATGTGAAGTCATTCTGTTTATTTTATCTCTATTCTCTTTTTTTCTTTTTCAAAATAAAGTATGACATAAATCACTCACTCAAATTCGACATATCATATTTCACACATATATATGTTTCTTTAAATTTCTAGGAATATGTAACACGTTTCATTTTTTTCCAATTTCCAGCCTACCAGCTCGACAACCTGCACTCCAAAAACCACCTAAGTATGTAATCTGGGCTCCGTCACACTATATAAAATGAGGGCTCCGTACATGCTCTATAAAAGTACATATTTCGTATGTATAAAAGTAAATATCTACTTTAAAAAATTACGTTTTTGCTATGTACAATTTATGC
>JZKD02S2153305.1:10216-43784 GCA_000966675.3 Picea glauca | reverse complement strand
GACACCATTAAATATGTAAAATCAGTGCAGTAAAAAGAAAGCCTAAGAGGCGATATGCAAGAGGAGGACGGTCCTCAACAACAGATCCGCTATTCATGAGAGAGAACAATTCAATATGTAATAAAAAATTAAATATGCATGCCAATAGATCTGCATATTGAAATAATTTTGAGAATTTTTTTTTTAATTTTCAGACAATCGATGTACCATACAATCGTTGGAGTCTCCTCTTCAACACTATAGATTTTCTTCAATAAGCCCATCGCGGTAAGATGTTCACCATTCTAATTGCAGCATTATCACCATCAAATGAGATTGAAAAACCCCATGGAAAAACCACCATGGTGTAGCTATCAAATCCCTTAAGATCAAAGAAGCTCTGATACCAATTGAAGAAATTAAACACAAGAACAACAATTGACAAAATAGAGAGAAGAACAACAACATGGCGGAAAAGGCATAATAGCCAACACATTCTTATTCACTCCAATGTTACATATTTATAGTACAATGGGTGATGCCACCTCATAGAGAGATTTGCTCTAGATCCTAAAATCATGCATCATGACTAGGCTAGGCAATCTTAACTAACTCATTAGTCATCACTTGAGGATATATTACTAATATCCTAAATGAATAATACAAATATATGGTGACAATTTAGACTTAGTGATTGGTAAAGGTAAGCCATAGGCTAACAATTTTGTTGATTTAAGGGAATGTATCATTTCATCGAACATGATAATTCCATTAAGGATTTGATTACCCTCAACGTAGCCCATTTGCTTTGAATAGATCAAGAGGGGAAGAAGTGGTTTTAGGTGGTTTTCTATTAATTTAGTGATAATTTTATAAACAACATTGCAGAGGGAAATGGGTCTGAACTTCCTAGGATCTTCCTCTCTTTCCTCTTAGGGAATCAAGACTAGGAAGGTGGCATTCAATTCTAGAAGAACATTAGTAAATTTTTGGGAGTCCTCCACTAGCGCCCACATGTCTAGCTTAATGATCAACTAACATGTCTGGAAGAAATCAATGGTAAAACCATCTGGGCCAGGTGATTTTCCTTTAGGAATTTCCATGATCTATTGCTTAACTTCCTCCAAAGAAATGGGGTGCAACAAGGCCTCATTTTGTTCCCACGAGACTAATTTGGGAATATGGTAGGTGATTTTTTGGATGGCTAGTATTATGTCATGTAGGAGCTCAAAGAGGAGAGATATGTATAAATTGACCAACTCCTATTACATATCTGCATGGTTTGTTAGAATATTTCCTTGGTTTTCTTTGATGGTGGAGATTATGTTGTGGGTGGCACCACTAGATCATTGATCTATGAAATAATTTGGAGTTTTTTTCTCCCTCTTTGAGCCATCTTATTCTAGATTTATGTTTCTAGATAAGTTCCTCTTTCCTATCTCTATTTTCTAGTTCTGTTTAAAGCATGGTCTCTTCTTTTTACAGTTGCTCCAATCGACCTTATAGAACCATGAATTTTTGGATATTCTCTATCCTAGATTCCAACTCTTGTTTCTCTTTGAATATATCTCCAAACACCTCTTTATTCCGCTTCTTGAAACATTACTTGACATTTCTAATTTTCTATCGAAGTTGGTACATTATTTGGGAGAAAGAATTAATTTCTATTTTTGTCCACCAAAGTCTAATGTTATCTAGGAAGGTAGGATGGTCTAGCCAAAAACTCTCAAATCCAAAGGGACGGTTGAGTGGGCTTCTTTTGAGGTCAATTTATAACTTGATGGACCAGTGATCAGAGAACTCCACTTGGGAGAATAAAGGTTGATATGTGCAGGTCTGATAGCATGAAAGATTCATAGACCTAAAAGAAGTCTAGCTTGGAATCCACTTGATTCTCTTCTCCCCACCAGTTGTTCCAAGTGTGCAATCCATCAATAGTTTCTACATCAACCAGATGAAGAGTACTAATGGTTTCGTTTAGATGACGAGAATCCCTCTCAAGCCTTCTTATGCTTCCTTTATTTTCAACAAGGGAGGTGGTAATGTTTAAGTCTTCTCTGATTAGATAATGGTTGTTATCAATGATGTGACTAAGAGCCTGGATTGATGTTAGGAAAATGAGTTTATCAGAAACTGATTAGGGACCATAGACATTGGTAAGGTAGCAAGAATATGAGGAGTCAATCGGTTGGAATCTTGTTGAGAGAGAATGGTGGGTGGAGAAAAAATTGGACAAGGATACTTCTGATGGGTTCCATAGGAATGATAGGCATCTTGATTCCCCTTATGCATCAATCACTATTACATGTGTTATTGACCAGATTTTAGGGGTCATAGTAGAAATGAGATTGCTATGGCATTTGGTTTCTTGGAGCATTAAATTGTGGGTTGTTCTTTGAGGATTTTGTTCTCGAGTGACCTTAGCTTCCTTTTACCATTCATTCCATGAATATTCCAAGAGAAAATGTTCATGGGAAATGGGGGTGGTTGGGGTATGTATATTTTAACCTTATACAATTAATTACTGCAAATAGATTCTTAATAAAAAAAAAAATATACAATGACACACACACACACACACACACACATTGCACAAAGATTTTTCCCTAGAAACCCAAACTGGGAAAACCAACAACCTATTTAGAGCCGCACCGCTAATATTCTATTCATCATCATATTCATTGTTTACAATGAAATATACATATAGGATATTGTGACATCCAAACTCCTAATACATTGACATGGATTAGTCAACAACCCTAATTCCTTAATTGGAATTAGAAAACCATCGACGAAAACCATGTGCCGAAAAACCGCCAAAAATGGAAGCAAAAAACCGCCAAATTTGTTTTTGGGGGGCTCCGCCCCTGAACCCCCTTATAAGGGGGACCCCAGGCCCCCCTCTTTCTCCTGTATCAATGTACAATACATGGGACCAATCTTGAAAATAATATAACACTTACCCAAAATTCTCCCACTTGTTGTTTTCTTTGCATATAGGGGTTACAGGATTACATAGTCAACAATTCAAGGAAAAAATGCCCATAGATCCTCTACACCAAGATAAATTCTCAGTGCTCACATATTTTTTTAATGAATCTGCAACATTCTCCAAATTTTCCACCTTCATCAGCAACACCTTCTTGTCTTCAACCATGTCTCTCATAAACTGATACTAAACATCAATATGTTTTGTCTTTGAATGATAAGTCAGGTTCTTCGTCAGGAAGATTGTACTATGACTGTCACAATATATCCTTATAGCTTGTTGTACCAACCCAATAACTGAAAAAAATATATGTATCCATACTGCTTCCTTGCTTGGAACATCCCCATTATAATCCCTAGTTTAATTAATGCTTATGTGGATATAATATGTGGCTACGACCAAAAGATGTAATATGCAAATTGTATTTCAATGTTTTAATAATAAAATGTGATTCCAGTTACTAAAGGGGACATGGAAAAGAGATGGGGGCTGAATTAATCCACAAGAGAGGGAAGTGTCTAGGATAATGGCCAAGAGAGGGTCAAAGGGGGAAGTACCCATGTATATTAATTTAACCCATTTTTCCTAAACTTGCGTATCGCATACAAAACTTCCCATTTTCTGATTGAGTGTTCCCAAATCCAATCATTGAATACATGTAAGAGGGTGGGTGTGAGTGGTCACATCCCAGAGTTATTGGGCACATGGGGGGTTGAATACAATCAACTTGGGGAAGAGTGTGAGTCAAGAAAGGAAATCCACAAGAGAGGAAATTTTCAAGGGTTGGGACAACAATTTTTACAGACATCTAGTTTTGTGCATGAATAAAGGGGAGACCAAGAAAGAGAGTTGGGAGTGGGTGTAGCCGTGGAGGGTGAAATATGGAGCGTAATTGGAGCGAATTGGAGATGGAGAACTGAAGATCCAGGTTGTCAGGCTTGAAGAGTGAACTCATGTGTGAGTTGGACTAAAACAACAAGTGTTTGTTGTTGGTTTGCTGATAGTTTTCCTAGCAACAAGTTCCCTTGAGTTCCTAGCTGAGAGATTCCCAGTTACTTGCGCCAGAGAGACCTTGATAAACGAATGCCACATTCCTTAGGTTAACCATGATAAATAGATGGTACATCCCTTTGGTTATCCCTGATAAAAGGATGGTACATCCCTTGGGTTGTCCCTTATAAATGAATGGTGCATTCATTGGGTTGGGCAGTTCAGGAAGAAGAGAGATGGTAGAAAAATCAGGATAGATGTAGGATAATATTTGTTGGGTTATGAGTTTTATGAGCTACGAGTGGACTGTGAGAGACCACTCTATTTTGTGGATTAATAGCCTCAAATCGAGGGTGAATGGATGTTGAGATTTGGAACAATGAGTCTATGGTTGGGTGGAATGTACGGCCCAAGCAGTTGGTTGCACGATTCTTGTTTAAATATAAGTGTTTTATCTTGTTGCTGAGTTATTTACATGTGTTATTGATGTACGTGAACTCTACGTAAATGAGAATGACTTATATGTTGTTGTAATGAGTAGTTTAGTTGCATTTCATGTTGATTATTAGCATGCTTTAGATACATATGTTTTATGGTTATAGGCAGTAGCAAAATCTATTTTAGATTTGTAGTTGTAAGCTACAGGAAATCGACTAACAGTAAAAGAATTACTTTAGTTAGCAAGAGTTTCATTTTTATCTATATTCCACACCATAAGGTTCCTTGGTTGGGTTAGGGAATGATTACATTATGGTATCATAGTCAGAATAAAGATATGTTTATGTGGCCTTGCCCAACCTGGGTGATGGGTATGTTACAAAGTGGTATCAGAGCCCAATTTTCAACACTAAGCCTGGATGGGTCGAGTTAGCAGAATGTTGAAGTGGAAATTTGAAGAGAATTGATTCTGGAGTATGTCTGCAACTTGTTTATTTAAATTACTGCAAGTAAAAATTAAGAGAAATTTCATGGGTAATGTGAAGAATTGAACCTCTTTGGAAATTTCGAAAATAAACAAATCGGAAAAATTAGGTAATTTTCCACACAATGACGTCGACATGATGTAGAGGCCATGTGTCAGCTTAAGTGGTAGAATAAAGATGTGTATTGCCACTGTGGAAGGTACATGCTAGACGAAATTAAAGTTGGCGGGTGCTGTGGGCCATGTGGTAGGCCAATTGTCAGTCCCACGAAACCGCGATAAGATCTTGGAATTTGTCTAAGTGTTAAGTCTGTGAGTCTGCATAGAAGTGGAAAAATGGTTAAGTGTTGAGTCTTCTCGGATAAAATTATGAAAGGAAGGTTACAATATTATGATTCCGCGAGTTTGCGAGTCTGTGTAGATGGAAAATGGTTAAGTGTTGAGACTTTTCCGATGGACTTATGAAAGGAAGGTTACAAGATTATGAGTCTACGAGTCTGCGTAGGAAAACAAAAATCTAAGTGTTGGTGGAGGGTTCATGGAAGGTATGGAGAAGAGATATGACTTAGATCTGTGGTGAATCCATTAAGTCAGATCGAAGACGGAGATATAATCAAGAAATGATCGGATGATTTCTACTATGTTGCACATGCTAATGAATGGTCCTTCACTGTTTTTCCACCATGATTTTCAGATCGGAGCTAGGATTGGAGAAAACAAATAGTCGTTGGAAAGGTATTGAGGAGTATAAGAGATATGACAACCCATAATTTTGATTTGGGAATTACATTCTCTTCAAAAGTGATAAAAGTGAATTTTGTAGCAGCAAAAGAGTGAAATTGCAACTTGTAATTGTTGTAACTATTCACTCAAAATTTAGATTGAGGCATGAGGACAACTGTTGGAAAGTTGTTTTGAAAATGAATGTATTTAAGGAATCCTACTTTGGACTAGTGCATTAATATTCTTCATAATTTGAAATGAAGAATGACCTGTAATCTAATTGATAAATATTTTGAAATATGCTTAATTCTAACAACAATTATTGCATGCACATTCTTGCATAATTAGAGATACAAAAAAGAAGAATTTAGTTCCTACATGAGAACTAGAGACATGGAGGATGCTCAAGGTTTTTAAAAACATGAAGAACAAATTGGAGGTCTTCATATCAACATGGGTAATGTTGAGACGAAGTATAATGGGAGAAGAGACATGCAGGGGACTATAACTATGAGAATCCTATAAAAATAAGTGCAGAGCTATAGGGTCGATAATGAGAGGATCGTGGAGGATCAAGAAGAGATACTTCAAATCCTAAATATGCAGAGAAGAAAGTTAACAAGGAATTTGGCACCAAGCAAGAAGCTAGTGCTAGACAAGTATCAACATCAATATCCCATGGAAAAATAGATGATCATGGGAATGATAGGCAATCAAGAAGCATGAGTAGACACCATCATTCTCCAAGGAATTCCATCAGAAGAACTCATGCAAGTTTAGGTCCAGGGAACAACCCAAGTGTGTCTCACGTTTAGAGGGAAAGGAGAACACATTAGGTAGACATATTGCAGGGAAAACTTAGGAAGATTAAGCCACCAAATTTCAATGGTGAACACAAGAAAGGAGAAGATGTTGAGTCCTGGCTATTGGAAATGAAGAAATATTTCCAGCTACATGATTACCCATCCTGGGTAGAAACTAGAATTGCCACCTACCACTTTCAAGGGAACACAACCTTGTGGTTGGATCAACTTAAGCAAGCCAAGAACCTTGATGAGAAAAGAATCTCATGGAGGCAGTTCAAGAGATATTTCCAAGAGAAATATTTATCCGAACATTACTATGAAATAAAGATGAAAGAGTTATTTGAACTCAAGCTGGGAACCATGACAATGTAGGAACATGGGAAGCGATTCTTTGAATTGTTGAAGTATGTTGACTTCATCAAGGATGAGAAAATCAAAATCCAAAGGTTTATAAGTGTGTTACCCTCTTTTTACAATGATAATATTCAATATGATAACCCCAAAACCTTGGAGGAAACCATAAGGAGAGCAAGAAAATCTGCACGAGCAGAGCAAAGGAAGACCAATTTTCCAAAAATATTGGAATGAAAAGATGAAGGATAAGAAGGTTCAAAGGCCGAAGGGTTTTAAGCCACCCTTTTTTAGGAATAATTTCCAAGTGAATAAGCATGGTCAAGTCACACAAAATGAACAAAAGACTGTAGATTCATTTGGAAAAAGGACAAGGCAACAACCAGTGCAATGTTGGGAATGTGGGAAAAATCATCTATATAGGGTTTGCCCTCACAAAGGAGAAATAATGAGGAATGTCCACAACATTAAGGAGGCTGAAATAGTGGAAGACATGGGAAGGAGAATTCCAAGGATTTATGCAGTCTTGGATAACAAGCAAGCCAAATATCAATCTCCCATGATTGAAGTGGAAGGTAAGATCAATAATGATCCCATAACAATTTTAATTGATTCTGGAGCTAACAATACTTACATAAATGCTAACATTGTTGAAATATTTCACTTGCAAAGAAGTAAGGATAATAAATATTGGTTAGTTCAGTTATCCATGAGGGCTAAGAGGAAAACCAATGAGTTGGTTAAATATTGTCCAATAGACATGAATGAACTCAATACAAAGTGGATGTAAACATCATACCATTGGGTTCATATGATTGTCTAATTGGCATGGATTGGTTGGAGAAACATCATGTTTTCCTAGATTGTTACAACAATATAATCACATGTCTTGATGAGAAAGGGAAGCACAGAAAGATTCAAGGCATTCCAAGAGCTATAACTATTAGAGAGATTTTGGCTATGTAGTTAAAGAAGAGCTCCATGAAAGGATGTCAGATGTTTGCAACCCATATGGAGAAGGAAACCAAAGACAAAGTGGAAAGTATTGGAGACCATCCAGTTTTGAGGGATTTTGAAGATGTTTTTAGAGAAGTTCCACGACTACCACCAAAAAGAGACATTGACTTCTCTATTGATTTGGGGCCAAGAGCCGTCCAAGTGTCTAATACACCTTACAAAATGGGCACACCAGAACAAAAGAGTCGCAAATGCAACTTGAAGAACTTTTGAAGAAGGGGTACATACGCCCAAGTGTGTCACCTTGGGGAGCCCCGATCCTTTTTGTGAAGAACAAGGATGGAAACTTAAGACTATTTATTTATTTCAGGAAGCTCAATAAGGTTACCATAAATAATAAGTATCCTTTTCCAAGAATTGATGATTTATTTGATTAGATGAAAGGTGCAATAATCTTTTCGAAGATTGACTTGAGATCAGGCTATAATCAAGTAAGAATAAAAGAACAAGACATCAACAAGAAGACATTTGGAACAATCTATGGGCATTATGAATTCACGATAGTGCCATTTAGCTATCAAATGCCCCAACATTTTTTATGTTCCTGATGAATGGAGTGTTTAGGGAGTACCTGGACAAGTTTGTAATTGTGTTCTTAGATAATATCCTTGTCTATTATAAATGAGAAGAGGAACATGAGAAACATTTAAGAATGGTGTTACAAGTTTTAAGAGAACATAAATTGTATACTAAGCTAAATAAGTGCATATTTTACCAAAAGAAGATTCACTACTTGGGGCATATAATTTCAGTGGCAGGGGTAGAAGTTGACTCTGAGAAGATAGAGGCCATTAGAGGCTAGGTAGTGCCAAATAATGTGATAGAGGTCAGATCATTCATGGGTATTTCTATTTATTACCAAATATTCATAAAAGGATTCTCAAGGATTGCAAGTCCAATCACTTCTTTGCAAAAAAAGGGAGTGAAATTTGAATGGAATTCCAAGTGTGAAGAGGGTTTTCAATTGTTGAAGGAAATATTGACAAGTGCACCAATATTGAAGATTGGAGATCCAAATGAATATTTTTTTTTGTGCACCGATGCATGCAAAGAAGGACTCGATGGAGTTCTCAGTTAAAGGGACCATGTAATATGCTATGAGTCCAGAAAACTAAAATACCATGAGAGGAATTATGCTACACATGACTTGGAGTTAGCAACGATTGAACATTCATTAAAAATGTGGAGGAATTACCTTATGGGTAATAAATTTGAGCTAAGTACACACCACTTTGGTATGACGCATTTGTTTGGATAGCCAACACTAAATGCTAGACAAACGAGATGGCTAGAATTTTTGAGTGAATATGACTTCGAAATTAAATATATAAAAGGAAAATAAAATCAAGTAGATGATGCACTCAACATGAGAGATCATGAAGTGCATGTGGAAGCCATCAACATGTACATGATAGACTTGAAAGATCAAATTATTGCAGCAATGAATTCAGATAAACAATATGTGAAAATAAAAGACACATTACAACAAGGTAATTTTCAGCAGAACTTTAATTTTTATGAGCTGAAAGAAGATGAAATTCTCATGTATAAGGGAAAAGTATATGTGCCGAATTCGAATGAACTGAAAAATGCATTTTTGAAGTAAATTCACAATGTGCCATATGACGGGCACCCAGGATATCAGAAGACAATTGCAGTTGTGAGAAGCCAATACTTTTGGACGAGAATGAAGAAGGAAGTGGCTAATTACATAGCCATATGTCTAGAATGCCAAAAGGTAAATACACAAAATAGACACCCAACATGTTTTCTGAAACCATTGCCCATTCCATAATGGAAGTGGTAAGTAGTTACAATTGATTTTATTACTAAGTTTCCCATAACAATGAAGCAACATGATTCCATCATGGTGGTGGTGGATAATTGACTAAAGCAACACATTTTATTCCAGTAAAGACTACACATAAGGAAAAAAATATTGCAGAGATTTTCATAAGGAAGTTGCCAGGTTACATGGAGTGCCTAAGACAATAGTTTCATATAGAGATCTAAAGTTTACTTCGAATTTTTGGAAAGGTTTGTTCAAAGGCTTTGGAACAAATATAAATCTTAGTACATCGTATCATCCATAATCAGATGGGAAAACATAAAGGACTAATAGGATAATTGAGTAGATGCTTAGAATGTATGTGATGGATCATCCATCAAAGTGGGAAGATTATATTCATTTAGTTGGTTTTTCCTACCATAATGGGTATCAGGCCTCATTGAAGATGAGTTCGTTTGAAGCATTGTATGGAATAAAATGTAACACTCCCATGAGTTTGGATAAGCCAATAGACAGAGAAGTTGTTGGGAAAAAAATGTTAAAAGAAATGGAAGAGAAGATGGAAATGGTAAAACATAATTTAAAGGTTGCCCAGGATAGGCATAAAAGTTATGCAGACACTAATATAGTTTTCAAAGATTTTAAAGTAGGCAAACATGTGTTTTTGAAAGTGAAGGAAAATATAAGTTTGTTAAGATTAGGAAGCTGCCCGAAGTTGGTAGAGATATATTGTGGGCCTTTTGAAATATTAGAAAAGATTGGTCCAATTGCATACATGTTAGATTTTCCTACATCCATGAGAGTGAATAATGTATTTCATGTGTCATTGTTAAAGAAATATATTCATGACCCTAACCACATAATTGATTGGAATGTGATCCAGGTGAAGCATGAAGGGGATTTCTGGGTGAAATTAGTACGTATCCTGGACCGGAAAGTCAAAGTTCTCAAAAACAAATCCATAGGGATGGTAAAGGTTCAATGGACTTGATACATGGGAGCATGAAGAAAACATGCATGAATAGTACCCATAAATTTTTGATAATTTTGAAGAAGGCAGAATGCAAGACTCCATTTTGAAAATCTAGAGTTTTGGAACCACATCTCAGAATCCTAGCCAGCTACACCGGGGACCTTGATAAACGAATGGATCATTCCTTGGGTTAGCCTTGACAAATGGATGGTACTTCTCTTGGGTTAACCCTGATAAACGAATGGCTCATTCCTTGTGTAATGTTCCCAACTAGGTTGGGTGGCAATTTCACACAATTAACCAAAATTATTGTGTTGCTAAGTCTCTTTTAAACATTCATTACATTGCATTCATAGATAACAAACATTGTCGAATAGATAAAAAACATTCATTACACCAAATTTAGAGTAGATAACTAAATTTTAACTAAGGATTGTAATAACAGTTGTAGAATACTACTAAGCACACAAACTAATGGTTGCTAAGAAACTACATAATCTACTACAGAAATAAGAAACCTGAAATGATGCCACTCAATGATGCATGTTATCCCCATTTTGTGGATAACTAAGGAGATAATGTCTTAAGGTCCTTAGGTTGCAGACATAGAGTGTCGAGAGACTAAATGAACAACAATACCCTTTTGCATAGTTGGAAACCCCTCTCACCACCACAGATGGTCACATATTTCCAGATGGCATCCACCACATGATCTGGCTTCTAGAAGGCAGTGGGCCTTGCTCCATGAGGTACAAGTCAATATTATGGTGAGCATCATTTCAATATTTAATCCAATAGAGTAAGTTGTATCTTAGATTTCTCTAGATTTCATGATATATGCTTGAACATTATGCCTTTTTCCCTGCTTCACCTTGGTGGTTGACATTGTTCCCTAGTAAGTGGTCTTCCTTGGGGATGGGTTTTCTACTAGGAACTCCCTTAAAGAGTAATCATACCATTCCCGNACTCATTAGTCATCACTTGAGGATATATTACTAATATCCTAAATGAATAATACAAATATATGGTGACAATTTAGACTTAGTGATTGGTAAAGGTAAGCCATAGGCTAACAATTTTGTTGATTTAAGGGAATGTATCATTTCATCGAACATGATAATTCCATTAAGGATTTGATTACCCTCAACGTAGCCCATTTGCTTTGAATAGATCAAGAGGGGAAGAAGTGGTTTTAGGTGGTTTTCTATTAATTTAGTGATAATTTTATAAACAACATTGCAGAGGGAAATGGGTCTGAACTTCCTAGGATCTTCCTCTCTTTCCTCTTAGGGAATCAAGACTAGGAAGGTGGCATTCAATTCTAGAAGAACATTAGTAAATTTTTGGGAGTCCTCCACTAGCGCCCACATGTCTAGCTTAATGATCAACTAACATGTCTGGAAGAAATCAATGGTAAAACCATCTGGGCCAGGTGATTTTCCTTTAGGAATTTCCATGATCTATTGCTTAACTTCCTCCAAAGAAATGGGGTGCAACAAGGCCTCATTTTGTTCCCACGAGACTAATTTGGGAATATGGTAGGTGATTTTTTGGATGGCTAGTATTATGTCATGTAGGAGCTCAAAGAGGAGAGATATGTATAAATTGACCAACTCCTATTACATATCTGCATGGTTTGTTAGAATATTTCCTTGGTTTTCTTTGATGGTGGAGATTATGTTGTGGGTGGCACCACTAGATCATTGATCTATGAAATAATTTGGAGTTTTTTTCTCCCTCTTTGAGCCATCTTATTCTAGATTTATGTTTCTAGATAAGTTCCTCTTTCCTATCTCTATTTTCTAGTTCTGTTTAAAGCATGGTCTCTTCTTTTTACAGTTGCTCCAATCGACCTTATAGAACCATGAATTTTTGGATATTCTCTATCCTAGATTCCAACTCTTGTTTCTCTTTGAATATATCTCCAAACACCTCTTTATTCCGCTTCTTGAAACATTACTTGACATTTCTAATTTTCTATCGAAGTTGGTACATTATTTGGGAGAAAGAATTAATTTCTATTTTTGTCCACCAAAGTCTAATGTTATCTAGGAAGGTAGGATGGTCTAGCCAAAAACTCTCAAATCCAAAGGGACGGTTGAGTGGGCTTCTTTTGAGGTCAATTTATAACTTGATGGACCAGTGATCAGAGAACTCCACTTGGGAGAATAAAGGTTGATATGTGCAGGTCTGATAGCATGAAAGATTCATAGACCTAAAAGAAGTCTAGCTTGGAATCCACTTGATTCTCTTCTCCCCACCAGTTGTTCCAAGTGTGCAATCCATCAATAGTTTCTACATCAACCAGATGAAGAGTACTAATGGTTTCGTTTAGATGACGAGAATCCCTCTCAAGCCTTCTTATGCTTCCTTTATTTTCAACAAGGGAGGTGGTAATGTTTAAGTCTTCTCTGATTAGATAATGGTTGTTATCAATGATGTGACTAAGAGCCTGGATTGATGTTAGGAAAATGAGTTTATCAGAAACTGATTAGGGACCATAGACATTGGTAAGGTAGCAAGAATATGAGGAGTCAATCGGTTGGAATCTTGTTGAGAGAGAATGGTGGGTGGAGAAAAAATTGGACAAGGATACTTCTGATGGGTTCCATAGGAATGATAGGCATCTTGATTCCCCTTATGCATCAATCACTATTACATGTGTTATTGACCAGATTTTAGGGGTCATAGTAGAAATGAGATTGCTATGGCATTTGGTTTCTTGGAGCATTAAATTGTGGGTTGTTCTTTGAGGATTTTGTTCTCGAGTGACCTTAGCTTCCTTTTACCATTCATTCCATGAATATTCCAAGAGAAAATGTTCATGGGAAATGGGGGTGGTTGGGGTATGTATATTTTAACCTTATACAATTAATTACTGCAAATAGATTCTTAATAAAAAAAAAAATATACAATGACACACACACACACACACACACACATTGCACAAAGATTTTTCCCTAGAAACCCAAACTGGGAAAACCAACAACCTATTTAGAGCCGCACCGCTAATATTCTATTCATCATCATATTCATTGTTTACAATGAAATATACATATAGGATATTGTGACATCCAAACTCCTAATACATTGACATGGATTAGTCAACAACCCTAATTCCTTAATTGGAATTAGAAAACCATCGACGAAAACCATGTGCCGAAAAACCGCCAAAAATGGAAGCAAAAAACCGCCAAATTTGTTTTTGGGGGGCTCCGCCCCTGAACCCCCTTATAAGGGGGACCCCAGGCCCCCCTCTTTCTCCTGTATCAATGTACAATACATGGGACCAATCTTGAAAATAATATAACACTTACCCAAAATTCTCCCACTTGTTGTTTTCTTTGCATATAGGGGTTACAGGATTACATAGTCAACAATTCAAGGAAAAAATGCCCATAGATCCTCTACACCAAGATAAATTCTCAGTGCTCACATATTTTTTTAATGAATCTGCAACATTCTCCAAATTTTCCACCTTCATCAGCAACACCTTCTTGTCTTCAACCATGTCTCTCATAAACTGATACTAAACATCAATATGTTTTGTCTTTGAATGATAAGTCAGGTTCTTCGTCAGGAAGATTGTACTATGACTGTCACAATATATCCTTATAGCTTGTTGTACCAACCCAATAACTGAAAAAAATATATGTATCCATACTGCTTCCTTGCTTGGAACATCCCCATTATAATCCCTAGTTTAATTAATGCTTATGTGGATATAATATGTGGCTACGACCAAAAGATGTAATATGCAAATTGTATTTCAATGTTTTAATAATAAAATGTGATTCCAGTTACTAAAGGGGACATGGAAAAGAGATGGGGGCTGAATTAATCCACAAGAGAGGGAAGTGTCTAGGATAATGGCCAAGAGAGGGTCAAAGGGGGAAGTACCCATGTATATTAATTTAACCCATTTTTCCTAAACTTGCGTATCGCATACAAAACTTCCCATTTTCTGATTGAGTGTTCCCAAATCCAATCATTGAATACATGTAAGAGGGTGGGTGTGAGTGGTCACATCCCAGAGTTATTGGGCACATGGGGGGTTGAATACAATCAACTTGGGGAAGAGTGTGAGTCAAGAAAGGAAATCCACAAGAGAGGAAATTTTCAAGGGTTGGGACAACAATTTTTACAGACATCTAGTTTTGTGCATGAATAAAGGGGAGACCAAGAAAGAGAGTTGGGAGTGGGTGTAGCCGTGGAGGGTGAAATATGGAGCGTAATTGGAGCGAATTGGAGATGGAGAACTGAAGATCCAGGTTGTCAGGCTTGAAGAGTGAACTCATGTGTGAGTTGGACTAAAACAACAAGTGTTTGTTGTTGGTTTGCTGATAGTTTTCCTAGCAACAAGTTCCCTTGAGTTCCTAGCTGAGAGATTCCCAGTTACTTGCGCCAGAGAGACCTTGATAAACGAATGCCACATTCCTTAGGTTAACCATGATAAATAGATGGTACATCCCTTTGGTTATCCCTGATAAAAGGATGGTACATCCCTTGGGTTGTCCCTTATAAATGAATGGTGCATTCATTGGGTTGGGCAGTTCAGGAAGAAGAGAGATGGTAGAAAAATCAGGATAGATGTAGGATAATATTTGTTGGGTTATGAGTTTTATGAGCTACGAGTGGACTGTGAGAGACCACTCTATTTTGTGGATTAATAGCCTCAAATCGAGGGTGAATGGATGTTGAGATTTGGAACAATGAGTCTATGGTTGGGTGGAATGTACGGCCCAAGCAGTTGGTTGCACGATTCTTGTTTAAATATAAGTGTTTTATCTTGTTGCTGAGTTATTTACATGTGTTATTGATGTACGTGAACTCTACGTAAATGAGAATGACTTATATGTTGTTGTAATGAGTAGTTTAGTTGCATTTCATGTTGATTATTAGCATGCTTTAGATACATATGTTTTATGGTTATAGGCAGTAGCAAAATCTATTTTAGATTTGTAGTTGTAAGCTACAGGAAATCGACTAACAGTAAAAGAATTACTTTAGTTAGCAAGAGTTTCATTTTTATCTATATTCCACACCATAAGGTTCCTTGGTTGGGTTAGGGAATGATTACATTATGGTATCATAGTCAGAATAAAGATATGTTTATGTGGCCTTGCCCAACCTGGGTGATGGGTATGTTACAAAGTGGTATCAGAGCCCAATTTTCAACACTAAGCCTGGATGGGTCGAGTTAGCAGAATGTTGAAGTGGAAATTTGAAGAGAATTGATTCTGGAGTATGTCTGCAACTTGTTTATTTAAATTACTGCAAGTAAAAATTAAGAGAAATTTCATGGGTAATGTGAAGAATTGAACCTCTTTGGAAATTTCGAAAATAAACAAATCGGAAAAATTAGGTAATTTTCCACACAATGACGTCGACATGATGTAGAGGCCATGTGTCAGCTTAAGTGGTAGAATAAAGATGTGTATTGCCACTGTGGAAGGTACATGCTAGACGAAATTAAAGTTGGCGGGTGCTGTGGGCCATGTGGTAGGCCAATTGTCAGTCCCACGAAACCGCGATAAGATCTTGGAATTTGTCTAAGTGTTAAGTCTGTGAGTCTGCATAGAAGTGGAAAAATGGTTAAGTGTTGAGTCTTCTCGGATAAAATTATGAAAGGAAGGTTACAATATTATGATTCCGCGAGTTTGCGAGTCTGTGTAGATGGAAAATGGTTAAGTGTTGAGACTTTTCCGATGGACTTATGAAAGGAAGGTTACAAGATTATGAGTCTACGAGTCTGCGTAGGAAAACAAAAATCTAAGTGTTGGTGGAGGGTTCATGGAAGGTATGGAGAAGAGATATGACTTAGATCTGTGGTGAATCCATTAAGTCAGATCGAAGACGGAGATATAATCAAGAAATGATCGGATGATTTCTACTATGTTGCACATGCTAATGAATGGTCCTTCACTGTTTTTCCACCATGATTTTCAGATCGGAGCTAGGATTGGAGAAAACAAATAGTCGTTGGAAAGGTATTGAGGAGTATAAGAGATATGACAACCCATAATTTTGATTTGGGAATTACATTCTCTTCAAAAGTGATAAAAGTGAATTTTGTAGCAGCAAAAGAGTGAAATTGCAACTTGTAATTGTTGTAACTATTCACTCAAAATTTAGATTGAGGCATGAGGACAACTGTTGGAAAGTTGTTTTGAAAATGAATGTATTTAAGGAATCCTACTTTGGACTAGTGCATTAATATTCTTCATAATTTGAAATGAAGAATGACCTGTAATCTAATTGATAAATATTTTGAAATATGCTTAATTCTAACAACAATTATTGCATGCACATTCTTGCATAATTAGAGATACAAAAAAGAAGAATTTAGTTCCTACATGAGAACTAGAGACATGGAGGATGCTCAAGGTTTTTAAAAACATGAAGAACAAATTGGAGGTCTTCATATCAACATGGGTAATGTTGAGACGAAGTATAATGGGAGAAGAGACATGCAGGGGACTATAACTATGAGAATCCTATAAAAATAAGTGCAGAGCTATAGGGTCGATAATGAGAGGATCGTGGAGGATCAAGAAGAGATACTTCAAATCCTAAATATGCAGAGAAGAAAGTTAACAAGGAATTTGGCACCAAGCAAGAAGCTAGTGCTAGACAAGTATCAACATCAATATCCCATGGAAAAATAGATGATCATGGGAATGATAGGCAATCAAGAAGCATGAGTAGACACCATCATTCTCCAAGGAATTCCATCAGAAGAACTCATGCAAGTTTAGGTCCAGGGAACAACCCAAGTGTGTCTCACGTTTAGAGGGAAAGGAGAACACATTAGGTAGACATATTGCAGGGAAAACTTAGGAAGATTAAGCCACCAAATTTCAATGGTGAACACAAGAAAGGAGAAGATGTTGAGTCCTGGCTATTGGAAATGAAGAAATATTTCCAGCTACATGATTACCCATCCTGGGTAGAAACTAGAATTGCCACCTACCACTTTCAAGGGAACACAACCTTGTGGTTGGATCAACTTAAGCAAGCCAAGAACCTTGATGAGAAAAGAATCTCATGGAGGCAGTTCAAGAGATATTTCCAAGAGAAATATTTATCCGAACATTACTATGAAATAAAGATGAAAGAGTTATTTGAACTCAAGCTGGGAACCATGACAATGTAGGAACATGGGAAGCGATTCTTTGAATTGTTGAAGTATGTTGACTTCATCAAGGATGAGAAAATCAAAATCCAAAGGTTTATAAGTGTGTTACCCTCTTTTTACAATGATAATATTCAATATGATAACCCCAAAACCTTGGAGGAAACCATAAGGAGAGCAAGAAAATCTGCACGAGCAGAGCAAAGGAAGACCAATTTTCCAAAAATATTGGAATGAAAAGATGAAGGATAAGAAGGTTCAAAGGCCGAAGGGTTTTAAGCCACCCTTTTTTAGGAATAATTTCCAAGTGAATAAGCATGGTCAAGTCACACAAAATGAACAAAAGACTGTAGATTCATTTGGAAAAAGGACAAGGCAACAACCAGTGCAATGTTGGGAATGTGGGAAAAATCATCTATATAGGGTTTGCCCTCACAAAGGAGAAATAATGAGGAATGTCCACAACATTAAGGAGGCTGAAATAGTGGAAGACATGGGAAGGAGAATTCCAAGGATTTATGCAGTCTTGGATAACAAGCAAGCCAAATATCAATCTCCCATGATTGAAGTGGAAGGTAAGATCAATAATGATCCCATAACAATTTTAATTGATTCTGGAGCTAACAATACTTACATAAATGCTAACATTGTTGAAATATTTCACTTGCAAAGAAGTAAGGATAATAAATATTGGTTAGTTCAGTTATCCATGAGGGCTAAGAGGAAAACCAATGAGTTGGTTAAATATTGTCCAATAGACATGAATGAACTCAATACAAAGTGGATGTAAACATCATACCATTGGGTTCATATGATTGTCTAATTGGCATGGATTGGTTGGAGAAACATCATGTTTTCCTAGATTGTTACAACAATATAATCACATGTCTTGATGAGAAAGGGAAGCACAGAAAGATTCAAGGCATTCCAAGAGCTATAACTATTAGAGAGATTTTGGCTATGTAGTTAAAGAAGAGCTCCATGAAAGGATGTCAGATGTTTGCAACCCATATGGAGAAGGAAACCAAAGACAAAGTGGAAAGTATTGGAGACCATCCAGTTTTGAGGGATTTTGAAGATGTTTTTAGAGAAGTTCCACGACTACCACCAAAAAGAGACATTGACTTCTCTATTGATTTGGGGCCAAGAGCCGTCCAAGTGTCTAATACACCTTACAAAATGGGCACACCAGAACAAAAGAGTCGCAAATGCAACTTGAAGAACTTTTGAAGAAGGGGTACATACGCCCAAGTGTGTCACCTTGGGGAGCCCCGATCCTTTTTGTGAAGAACAAGGATGGAAACTTAAGACTATTTATTTATTTCAGGAAGCTCAATAAGGTTACCATAAATAATAAGTATCCTTTTCCAAGAATTGATGATTTATTTGATTAGATGAAAGGTGCAATAATCTTTTCGAAGATTGACTTGAGATCAGGCTATAATCAAGTAAGAATAAAAGAACAAGACATCAACAAGAAGACATTTGGAACAATCTATGGGCATTATGAATTCACGATAGTGCCATTTAGCTATCAAATGCCCCAACATTTTTTATGTTCCTGATGAATGGAGTGTTTAGGGAGTACCTGGACAAGTTTGTAATTGTGTTCTTAGATAATATCCTTGTCTATTATAAATGAGAAGAGGAACATGAGAAACATTTAAGAATGGTGTTACAAGTTTTAAGAGAACATAAATTGTATACTAAGCTAAATAAGTGCATATTTTACCAAAAGAAGATTCACTACTTGGGGCATATAATTTCAGTGGCAGGGGTAGAAGTTGACTCTGAGAAGATAGAGGCCATTAGAGGCTAGGTAGTGCCAAATAATGTGATAGAGGTCAGATCATTCATGGGTATTTCTATTTATTACCAAATATTCATAAAAGGATTCTCAAGGATTGCAAGTCCAATCACTTCTTTGCAAAAAAAGGGAGTGAAATTTGAATGGAATTCCAAGTGTGAAGAGGGTTTTCAATTGTTGAAGGAAATATTGACAAGTGCACCAATATTGAAGATTGGAGATCCAAATGAATATTTTTTTTTGTGCACCGATGCATGCAAAGAAGGACTCGATGGAGTTCTCAGTTAAAGGGACCATGTAATATGCTATGAGTCCAGAAAACTAAAATACCATGAGAGGAATTATGCTACACATGACTTGGAGTTAGCAACGATTGAACATTCATTAAAAATGTGGAGGAATTACCTTATGGGTAATAAATTTGAGCTAAGTACACACCACTTTGGTATGACGCATTTGTTTGGATAGCCAACACTAAATGCTAGACAAACGAGATGGCTAGAATTTTTGAGTGAATATGACTTCGAAATTAAATATATAAAAGGAAAATAAAATCAAGTAGATGATGCACTCAACATGAGAGATCATGAAGTGCATGTGGAAGCCATCAACATGTACATGATAGACTTGAAAGATCAAATTATTGCAGCAATGAATTCAGATAAACAATATGTGAAAATAAAAGACACATTACAACAAGGTAATTTTCAGCAGAACTTTAATTTTTATGAGCTGAAAGAAGATGAAATTCTCATGTATAAGGGAAAAGTATATGTGCCGAATTCGAATGAACTGAAAAATGCATTTTTGAAGTAAATTCACAATGTGCCATATGACGGGCACCCAGGATATCAGAAGACAATTGCAGTTGTGAGAAGCCAATACTTTTGGACGAGAATGAAGAAGGAAGTGGCTAATTACATAGCCATATGTCTAGAATGCCAAAAGGTAAATACACAAAATAGACACCCAACATGTTTTCTGAAACCATTGCCCATTCCATAATGGAAGTGGTAAGTAGTTACAATTGATTTTATTACTAAGTTTCCCATAACAATGAAGCAACATGATTCCATCATGGTGGTGGTGGATAATTGACTAAAGCAACACATTTTATTCCAGTAAAGACTACACATAAGGAAAAAAATATTGCAGAGATTTTCATAAGGAAGTTGCCAGGTTACATGGAGTGCCTAAGACAATAGTTTCATATAGAGATCTAAAGTTTACTTCGAATTTTTGGAAAGGTTTGTTCAAAGGCTTTGGAACAAATATAAATCTTAGTACATCGTATCATCCATAATCAGATGGGAAAACATAAAGGACTAATAGGATAATTGAGTAGATGCTTAGAATGTATGTGATGGATCATCCATCAAAGTGGGAAGATTATATTCATTTAGTTGGTTTTTCCTACAATAATGGGTATCAGGCCTCATTGAAGATGAGTTCGTTTGAAGCATTGTATGGAATAAAATGTAACACTCCCATGAGTTTGGATAAGCCAATAGACAAAGAAGTTGTTGGGAAAAAAATGTTAAAAGAAATGGAAGAGAAGATGGAAATGGTAAAACATAATTTAAAGGTTGCCCAGGATAGGCATAAAAGTTATGCAGACAATAATATAGTTTTCAAAGATTTTAAAGTAGGCAAACATGTGTTTTTGAAAGTGAAGGAAAATAGAAGTTTGTTAAGATTAGGAAGCTGCCCGAAGTTGGTAGAGATATATTGTGGGCCTTTTGAAATATTAGAAAAGATTGGTCCAATTGCATACATGTTATCTTTTCCTACATCCATGAGAGTGAATAATGTATTTCATGTGTCATTGTTAAAGAAATATATTCATGACCCTAACCACATAATTGATTGGAATGTGATCCATGTGGAGCATGAAGGGGATTTCTGGGTGAAATTAGTACGTATCCTGGACCGGAAAGTCAAAGTTCTCAAAAACAAATCCATAGGGATGGTAAAGGTTCAATGGACTTGATACATGGGAGCATGAAGAAAACATGCATGAATAGTACCCATAAATTTTTGATAATTTTGAAGAAGGCAGAATGCAAGACTCCATTTTGAAAATCTAGAGTTTTGGAACCACATCTCAGAATCCTAGCCAGCTACACCGGGGACCTTGATAAACGAATGGATCATTCCTTGGGTTAGCCTTGACAAATGGATGGTACTTCTCTTGGGTTAACCCTGATAAACGAATGGCTCATTCCTTGTGTAATGTTCCCAACTAGGTTGGGTGGCAATTTCACACAATTAACCAAAATTATTGTGTTGCTAAGTCTCTTTTAAACATTCATTACATTGCATTCATAGATAACAAACATTGTCGAATAGATAAAAAACATTCATTACACCAAATTTAGAGTAGATAACTAAATTTTAACTAAGGATTGTAATAACAGTTGTAGAATACTACTAAGCACACAAACTAATGGTTGCTAAGAAACTACATAATCTACTACAGAAATAAGAAACCTGAAATGATGCCACTCAATGATGCATGTTATCCCCATTTTGTGGATAACTAAGGAGATAATGTCTTAAGGTCCTTAGGTTGCAGACATAGAGTGTCGAGAGACTAAATGAACAACAATACCCTTTTGCATAGTTGGAAACCCCTCTCACCACCACAGATGGTCACATATTTCCAGATGGCATCCACCACATGATCTGGCTTCTAGAAGGCAGTGGGCCTTGCTCCATGAGGTACAAGTCAATATTATGGTGAGCATCATTTCAATATTTAATCCAATAGAGTAAGTTGTATCTTAGATTTCTCTAGATTTCATGATATATGCTTGAACATTATGCCTTTTTCCCTGCTTCACCTTGGTGGTTGACATTGTTCCCTAGTAAGTGGTCTTCCTTGGGGATGGGTTTTCTACTAGGAACTCCCTTAAAGAGTAATCATACCATTCCCGAYMATACTTACCACTTTACATCATTATTCGCCTCCATTTCCTTATCTCTTGGGATTTTAGGGTGTATTGAACCAAGAGGGGGTTGCCCTCATTCTATGGGAAGAATGGGATGAATGCCTAGAGGGATTGATGTTGGTTAAAAAGATAGAATCCTTGTATGAACCTTCCATATGCTTTTCCCAGGGATCACCCAAGAAAGCAGTGAAATGCTTATCTTTGAGTAAAGGGGACCCACAATATAATAAAGAATGCCTAAAAGGTTAGTTGAAGGATGAGAGGTTTCATCACGAAATGACCTATCACGTCCATGAATATATACTGCTATTACAGTGCCATCATCTGGCCACCAAACTAGGGTAATGGCTCTTAGTTACATGGATGAGAGAAAGGGGATCTCATCACGAGCCAAACTTCTCATTTCCACTAGGTATGTGTGGGTGACATTTCCATTATCCGGTCACCACACCAGGGCAGTGAACTTCAACCTCTCCTTAAAATTATGAAAGAATAAAATAATGGAAAATAATGGGCTTGGAAAAAGTTCTTTGTGGACAAAGGTACCATACACCCTCTACAAAGTCACCCATGAATGAGACACTACAATCCCTTGTATGTCATGATCCCTATGCGCATTGAGTTTTGACCCCAACCACTTCATCCACTTTACATGGATTATATAGGGATCTCTTAGAAACTTTCCTTGACCTAGGGCAATATATACCCAATAGAACACCTCGTCAACCCTCCCATATTCAAGCTTGACAAGTCGCATAGTGTCTTTGAGAAATTAATTGTTTTATACAGTGATCCTTGATGCACATGCTTAGGTGGCTCATTTATTGATTAGATTCACTTATCATGATGTTATGACTTGAGAACCTTGGAGGGTGTGCTCATTTGTCTTTGCAGGACCTAGTTGGTGGACAATTTTGGGAGAACAAGCCTAACTTGGGCTTCCATGGGGATGCAAGCCCACAGGTTGGATGCCAAGGGTTCACATGTCAGATCACAAATATGAAGAATTGAAGACCTAGCCTAGCCCTCACATGCTAAACAATTTTCCTAGAAGGGGAAAAACATCTTCTTTTTTAGCTTGACGTCATACTTGGGGGCTAGGGTTTGGTGGTGGTGTTTCCACTCATTGAAACATGGAAATTTTGAGGAGGATAAGGCCTTGCCCATGAGGAGATTGCATATATGCTTGACATGTGGCCTTTGGAGACCTACCATAGCTTCTCCAACACCAACGACTTGTCCCAAGTGGAAAAATGTCCCCTAGAGGGGTGACGTCCATGTAAAATTAGGGTTTTATTTGTGCAAAAGTGAAAATTTAAATGGATTGTTTAATATTAATTTGTTAAAGGGGGAAATATTAGGGTTATCGACCCATAGTATTTTGGTTTACCCCTTAATATGTGGACAAGTCACCTTGGTGACATTTTGTATAAATAAGAGATCATAAGATCTCATTTGAACATAACTCTCCCTCTTGTGAGAAGAGTTGATATGGAATTTTCTCTACACTTGGAATATTTGTCTCTTGTGCACTTGTTTATGGCTATCATTTTTGAATGGTTGATGGACGAGTGAGGTGCTAGCCTTGGATTAATGGTTTCTATATTTTATGGTGGATTGTCTTAGCATATTTCTTGATTTTGGTATGGTATTCTACTCTTATGCTATCATTTTTTCAAGTCAAGGATTGTTGTGCTAGGAGATAAGCGGGAAGTAAGAGAATTTACACCCCCACTCTAGTCTCCATCATTTATTGCTTGAACTTCATTGATGTTGCAAGGGTTTGTTTGAGGAAGTAAGAGGATTTACACCCCTCATTCTCAAACCCTAACTAGAGATATTTGACTTAGGAAGTAAGAGGATTTACACCCCCAAGGAAGTATCATATGTAGTTCATTTATTTGACACCATTAACCCAATTTTTAAGGCACTAGTCATTTATTTTGAGCATTGGGGATATAAAATGATTGCCTTGGAAAACATGAAATTTCATATTTTGAAAGATCTCTTGCTTGAAGTTGGTTTTCCACATTGAGAGGAATCTTACCCTACTAGGGCGTCCCCTCTCTCCCACTACTTTAATTGATGTTACAAACTTTAACCTGCAGCCATTAAGGCTGCATAACCCTAGCTACTAGCTCTCTCTTAACTCCTAAACTAACCCTATACTAGCTCTTAAATCTTGCTCACTAACTCTACTAACCGGGGCACATATTTTGGACTAATTGTTGGCATCTTTTGATGGTGTAAATTGCTGATATAAGTGATTGAAATCTACAACCATAAGGCTGAAATTTTATGTAGAAAATACATGTTACAACAACTTGCGTTATTTAGCCTCAAAGTGTCATTTTTCAGTCATAATTTATTGCCTAATTCATTGATAAAATCATTGGTTAATACCACGCTTTTATATGCTGATTTAGATGTCTTGTTTTATGATATATACTATTTTCCATTGCTGCAAATTAGGGACAACAAGATTAACTTGCTGATCCATACTAACATGCAACATTGCAAGTTGGATTTTCTTGTGTCTCGGGCAGGTACAATCATCCAGAGAAGTATTACATCTTTGGGGAAATACTTGTTGGGTTTACAAGGCATATATTTCCACTTCTCATTCCATTTAGAATTGACCTCTAGGGGTTCCACTTCCATATCTATCCATCTCCATCTTATTCCCCCCAGGTCACCGAGATCGCCTCCCTAGAGTGACCTAGTCACCCTTGAAGTGTGGGACCTACATCGAGGTGACATTTGGTGTAGGATTTCCTTAGTTGTAGAAATTTATTTTGTGGTTGGGTCAGGCTTTGCCAAACCTACAACTTTTGCTATAAGATTTTGGTGCCATTGTCGGGGAAGATTTTGAATCTTCTTCGTACCCTAATGACACTTTGGTAAGCTATCCCAAAGCCTTTCCCTTAGCCTGCCTGGTGAATCCACCCAAGGGACGTTCCATTTCCAGTTTTCTTGATGAGATCATCTTGAATCTCATCTGGCGACTCCACCTTCCCAAAACCCTTTCTTTCCCAAACCTCTTCCCCCTGGGAGGTTCAAGCCTTCTAATATTTACCAAAGAAGGCCTCCTCTCAAGTCTCCCATTGTTAAAACCCTTTTCCATAATACCATTCCTCTTGCTCCAACGGATCACCCTTGGGAAAGGGACCACTACAAATCCCTTAACATGGCCAATATCCAAGGTTACTCTAATACAATGCCAAAATAAGTCAACAAGTGGTTGCCAAAGTTCCCAGGAAACAATGTGATAATTGTTGAGGACCACATTTATGTCATGGTCCGGGACATGGAAAATGCAAGTATTGAACATGAAGATGTGTCCATGAGGTTATTTTATTCATCATTGACTGAGGAAGCCCTTGATTGGTTCTGAGGACTCCCTAATAATCATCTCACGTCCTATGATGCTTTTTCTAACTTATTCAAGAGCAGATGGTAAAAAAAGTTAGATGGCCGGACACTTGGGACTTAGTTAAATCAAGTAAAAAAAAGTAGAATGAAAAAGTAAAGGAATTCATTACCATATTTGACAGGTTGTACAATCAAATTCCAACAGATTACCTTCCTACAACATCATCAATTCGTCTCCTCTACATGAATGATTTTGAAGAACAATTATGATACATTCTCAAAGATAAAAATACCACATCATTGGCGAAGGCTAAAGAGTTCAGTATTGACATTGAAGAGAATATCCTAAATTAAAAAATATAACCTTTTCAGTACCCTCGTGCCAAGGAAGAAGTAAGAATGAAGGTTTCCAACAACAATGTTCCTAATCCGATTGCTCTCCTGACTCAAAAGATANAGCATGAAGGGGATTTCTGGGTGAAATTAGTACGTATCCTGGACCGGAAAGTCAAAGTTCTCAAAAACAAATCCATAGGGATGGTAAAGGTTCAATGGACTTGATACATGGGAGCATGAAGAAAACATGCATGAATAGTACCCATAAATTTTTGATAATTTTGAAGAAGGCAGAATGCAAGACTCCATTTTGAAAATCTAGAGTTTTGGAACCACATCTCAGAATCCTAGCCAGCTACACCGGGGACCTTGATAAACGAATGGATCATTCCTTGGGTTAGCCTTGACAAATGGATGGTACTTCTCTTGGGTTAACCCTGATAAACGAATGGCTCATTCCTTGTGTAATGTTCCCAACTAGGTTGGGTGGCAATTTCACACAATTAACCAAAATTATTGTGTTGCTAAGTCTCTTTTAAACATTCATTACATTGCATTCATAGATAACAAACATTGTCGAATAGATAAAAAACATTCATTACACCAAATTTAGAGTAGATAACTAAATTTTAACTAAGGATTGTAATAACAGTTGTAGAATACTACTAAGCACACAAACTAATGGTTGCTAAGAAACTACATAATCTACTACAGAAATAAGAAACCTGAAATGATGCCACTCAATGATGCATGTTATCCCCATTTTGTGGATAACTAAGGAGATAATGTCTTAAGGTCCTTAGGTTGCAGACATAGAGTGTCGAGAGACTAAATGAACAACAATACCCTTTTGCATAGTTGGAAACCCCTCTCACCACCACAGATGGTCACATATTTCCAGATGGCATCCACCACATGATCTGGCTTCTAGAAGGCAGTGGGCCTTGCTCCATGAGGTACAAGTCAATATTATGGTGAGCATCATTTCAATATTTAATCCAATAGAGTAAGTTGTATCTTAGATTTCTCTAGATTTCATGATATATGCTTGAACATTATGCCTTTTTCCCTGCTTCACCTTGGTGGTTGACATTGTTCCCTAGTAAGTGGTCTTCCTTGGGGATGGGTTTTCTACTAGGAACTCCCTTAAAGAGTAATCATACCATTCCCGTAATACTTACCACTTTACATCATTATTCGCCTCCATTTCCTTATCTCTTGGGATTTTAGGGTGTATTGAACCAAGAGGGGGTTGCCCTCATTCTATGGGAAGAATGGGATGAATGCCCAAAGGGATTGATGTTGGTTAAAAAGATAGAATCCTTGTATGAACCTTCCATATGCTTTTCCCAAGGATCACCCAAGAAAGCAGTGAAATGCTTATCTTTGAGTAAAGGGGACCCACAATATAATAAATAATGCCTAAAAGGTTAGTTGAAGAATGGGAGGTTTCATCACGAAATGACCTATCACGTCCATGAATATCTAGTGCTATTACAGTGCCATCATCTGGCCACCAAACTAGGGTAATGGCTCTTAGTTACATGGATGAGAGAAAGGGGGTCTCATCACGAGCCAACCTTCTCATTTCCACTAGGTATGTGTGGGTGACATTTCCATTATCTGGTCACCACACCAGGGCAGTGAACTTCAACCTCTCCTTAAAATTATGAAAGAATAAAATAATGGAAAATAATGGGCTTGGAAAAAGTTCTTTGTGGACGAAGGTACCATACACCCTCTACAAAGTCACCCATGAATGAGACACTACAATCCCTTGTATGTCATGATCCCTATGCGCATTGAGTTTTGACCCCAACCACTTCATCCACTTTACATGGATTATATAGGGATCTCTTAGAAACTTTCCTTGACCTAGGGCAATATATACCCAATAGAACACCTCGTCAACCCTCCCATATTCAAGCTTGACAAGTCGCATAGTGTCTTTGAGAAATTAATTGTTTTATACAGTGATCCTTGATGCACATGCTTAGGTGGCTCATTTATTGATTAGATTCACTTATCATGATGTTATGACTTGAGAACCTTGGAGGGTGTGCTCATTTGTCTTTGCAGGACCTAGTTGGTGGACAATTTTGGGAGAACAAGCCTAACTTGGGCTTCCATGGGGATGCAAGCCCACAGGTTGGATGCCAAGGGTTCACATGTCAGATCACAAATATGAAGAATTGAAGACCTAGCCTAGCCCTCACATGCTAAACAATTTTCCTAGAAGGGGAAAAACATCTTCTTTTTTAGCTTGACGTCATACTTGGGGGCTAGGGTTTGGTGGTGGTGTTTCCACTCATTGAAACATGGAAATTTTGAGGAGGATAAGGCCTTGCCCATGAGGAGATTGCATATATGCTTGACATGTGGCCTTTGGAGACCTACCATAGCTTCTCCAACACCAACGACTTGTCCCAAGTGGAAAAATGTCCCCTAGAGGGGTGACGTCCATGTAAAATTAGGGTTTTATTTGTGCAAAAGTGAAAATTTAAATGGATTGTTTAATATTAATTTGTTAAAGGGGGAAATATTAGGGTTATCGACCCATAGTATTTTGGTTTACCCCTTAATATGTGGACAAGTCACCTTGGTGACATTTTGTATAAATAAGAGATCATAAGATCTCATTTGAACATAACTCTCCCTCTTGTGAGAAGAGTTGATATGGAATTTTCTCTACACTTGGAATATTTGTCTCTTGTGCACTTGTTTATGGCTATCATTTTTGAATGGTTGATGGACGAGTGAGGTGCTAGCCTTGGATTAATGGTTTCTATATTTTATGGTGGATTGTCTTAGCATATTTCTTGATTTTGGTATGGTATTCTACTCTTATGCTATCATTTTTTCAAGTCAAGGATTGTTGTGCTAGGAGATAAGCGGGAAGTAAGAGAATTTACACCCCCACTCTAGTCTCCATCATTTATTGCTTGAACTTCATTGATGTTGCAAGGGTTTGTTTGAGGAAGTAAGAGGATTTACACCCCTCATTCTCAAACCCTAACTAGAGATATTTGACTTAGGAAGTAAGAGGATTTACACCCCCAAGGAAGTATCATATGTAGTTCATTTATTTGACACCATTAACCCAATTTTTAAGGCACTAGTCATTTATTTTGAGCATTGGGGATATAAAATGATTGCCTTGGAAAACATGAAATTTCATATTTTGAAAGATCTCTTGCTTGAAGTTGGTTTTCCACATTGAGAGGAATCTTACCCTACTAGGGCGTCCCCTCTCTCCCACTACTTTAATTGATGTTACAAACTTTAACCTGCAGCCATTAAGGCTGCATAACCCTAGCTACTAGCTCTCTCTTAACTCCTAAACTAACCCTATACTAGCTCTTAAATCTTGCTCACTAACTCTACTAACCGGGGCACATATTTTGGACTAATTGTTGGCATCTTTTGATGGTGTAAATTGCTGATATAAGTGATTGAAATCTACAACCATAAGGCTGAAATTTTATGTAGAAAATACATGTTACAACAACTTGCGTTATTTAGCCTCAAAGTGTCATTTTTCAGTCATAATTTATTGCCTAATTCATTGATAAAATCATTGGTTAATACCACGCTTTTATATGCTGATTTAGATGTCTTGTTTTATGATATATACTATTTTCCATTGCTGCAAATTAGGGACAACAAGATTAACTTGCTGATCCATACTAACATGCAACATTGCAAGTTGGATTTTCTTGTGTCTCGGGCAGGTACAATCATCCAGAGAAGTATTACATCTTTGGGGAAATACTTGTTGGGTTTACAAGGCATATATTTCCACTTCTCATTCCATTTAGAATTGACCTCTAGGGGTTCCACTTCCATATCTATCCATCTCCATCTTATTCCCCCCAGGTCACCGAGATCGCCTCCCTAGAGTGACCTAGTCACCCTTGAAGTGTGGGACCTACATCGAGGTGACATTTGGTGTAGGATTTCCTTAGTTGTAGAAATTTATTTTGTGGTTGGGTCAGGCTTTGCCAAACCTACAACTTTTGCTATAAGATTTTGGTGCCATTGTCGGGGAAGATTTTGAATCTTCTTCGTACCCTAATGACACTTTGGTAAGCTATCCCAAAGCCTTTCCCTTAGCCTGCCTGGTGAATCCACCCAAGGGACGTTCCATTTCCAGTTTTCTTGATGAGATCATCTTGAATCTCATCTGGCGACTCCACCTTCCCAAAACCCTTTCTTTCCCAAACCTCTTCCCCCTGGGAGGTTCAAGCCTTCTAATATTTACCAAAGAAGGCCTCCTCTCAAGTCTCCCATTGTTAAAACCCTTTTCCATAATACCATTCCTCTTGCTCCAACGGATCACCCTTGGGAAAGGGACCACTACAAATCCCTTAACATGGCCAATATCCAAGGTTACTCTAATACAATGCCAAAATAAGTCAACAAGTGGTTGCCAAAGTTCCCAGGAAACAATGTGATAATTGTTGAGGACCACATTTATGTCATGGTCCGGGACATGGAAAATGCAAGTATTGAACATGAAGATGTGTCCATGAGGTTATTTTATTCATCATTGACTGAGGAAGCCCTTGATTGGTTCTGAGGACTCCCTAATAATCATCTCACGTCCTATGATGCTTTTTCTAACTTATTCAAGAGCAGATGGTAAAAAAAGTTAGATGGCCGGACACTTGGGACTTAGTTAAATCAAGTAAAAAAAAGTAGAATGAAAAAGTAAAGGAATTCATTACCATATTTGACAGGTTGTACAATCAAATTCCAACAGATTACCTTCCTACAACATCATCAATTCGTCTCCTCTACATGAATGATTTTGAAGAACAATTATGATACATTCTCAAAGATAAAAATACCACATCATTGGCGAAGGCTAAAGAGTTCAGTATTGACATTGAAGAGAATATCCTAAATTAAAAAATATAACCTTTTCAGTACCCTCGTGCCAAGGAAGAAGTAAGAATGAAGGTTTCCAACAACAATGTTCCTAATCCGATTGCTCTCCTGACTCAAAAGATATACCAAATGAATACTCAGTTTGTCCAGGTGTAGAATTAGCTTATGAACCATATGACTACAGTGGAAATAAATCAATCTACTGCCAGACCTCAATTTTCCAGACTACAAAGAGATACCATTAGTTGGAAACCAAGACCTCAATAAGAGGCAAAGGCCCTAGATACATTAAAACTTGTTGGGACAGTTGATATAGAACCTTGGTGCCTCCCATGCTAAGAAACCCATAGAGAAGATGAGTGTCCTCGATGAGACGAATATTATCCTGATGATATAAAATTCATTGATATGATTTGCAATTTCGATGATGAACAAGTTACCCAAGAGAAGATTAATGAATCCAGAAGAATAGGAGAAAGAGAGGGGAGACTCTGGGCCTTGAATAAATTGACAGAGATCAAAAGAATGAATTAAGGATGAGGGAAATTCTGACCTACACAATAAGAAATAAAGTTTCTTCTTCTCCGTCACAGCCTAATACTCCTCTTCCATCAATAGAAAAGGTGGCTCCACCACCTCCACTACTGGTATGTGAGTTGCTTCCTAAGACAACTCCTACAAATCACATTCAATTAAATATAGATGTTGAAGGCATGTTTAGAAAGATGAATATGACAGTCCCAATAATAGAGATGTGTAATATCCCTTATGTGAAAAGGGAAATTTTGAAAGTCTTATAGGTACCAACCGAAAAGGAGGATCCTCCCATCATTTTGAATACTATGTATCTCGATTGGCCAAGGGACAAGAACCCTCCTTTCTATATTTCATTAGGCATGAATGGCCTCCACTTGAACAACTACATGCTTGATTCAGGGGCCTCAACAAATGTCATGTCGTTGAAGGTAATGAATAAACTTGGTTTGAAGACAACTAGACCTTATGGCAATGTTTGTGGTATTGATTAATGAAGGGTCGAGGTCTTGGGAGTTTGTGAAGAAGTTGAGGTATTTTTGATATATTTTCTACATATCAACATCCTCATGGACATATTGGTGATCAATGTTCTAGATTCCTGGGGGATTCTCTTGTCAAGGACCTGGTCCTCAACCCTTGGAGGTTTCCTTAGCATGAACCTTACACATGCATATATTCCCATGGTCGATGGCACATATGAGATCTTACACAACAGGGAAAATAAATATACACATGTAAAGGATCTGAGGGGCCCTAATCGTGTCAGTGAACACTATCATGATATGCCTTCACAAGTTATTGAGTATGATCCATCTGAGTTACCCTTCATACAAGAAGATTCCATAGAGATGTTTATCCCATGGACATATATGAAGAAGACCACAAAATACCATGGAAAGGAGGTAGAGTCTATTCATATTATGCATGGAGAAGATAAAAAAAATGAATAAATCATCAAAGAGATAGTCCAAATAGAGCCTCCACACGATGAGAATACACTTTACATCGATTTCAATGAAGGAAGTCTTGTGCTCATGTGGGAAAAAAGAAAGGGCAAGCCCAGATATGGCTAGAAAGACAACAATTCATGGCTCGGCCCTTACGTCATCAGGAAGAAGTTTGATAAGGAAAGGAACTATCTGGAAGCATTAAACGTGAGGAATATGCCAATACCGGTAGATGGATCTCTCCTCCAACCTCACATCAAGGCCACATGACTTCTTTAGGGCCCATGCCCCAGGTAAGTAGGTAGTTCATCTTTTTTTCCTCTGCATTTGCATCTTGATTGATCATATTAGTTTAGGTGCATTTCATTTTCATTTTTCTCTACTTGCATATTGATTTCATACTTAGCTTAAATGTTTTTGAAAAAAATTCAAAATTTTCTTTTTCTAGCTTAGTTGGTTTTGATTACGATCATATGAGAACAAGGATGAGTAGGCCATCCTAAACTTGACAGTTTTAGGTTTCCTTGCAGGCACAGGTCTACCAGGAGATGATGCGGTTCTCATGCACTCTACAACGATCACATGTCCTAAAGTAGGAGCTAGATGTTATCCCCATTTTGTGGATAACTAAGGAGATTATGTCTCGAGGCCCTTAGGTTGCATATATGGAGTGATGAGAGACTACATGACCAACAATACCCTTTTGAACAGTTGGAGACCCCTCTCCCCACCATAGATGGTCACAGATTTCCATATGGCATCCACCACATCAACTGGCTTCTAGAAGGCAGTGGGCCTTGCTCCATGAGGTACAAGTCAGTATTATGGTGAGAATAATTTCAATATTTAAGGCAATTGAGTTTGTTTTATATTGGATTTCTCTAGATTACATGATATAGGCTTGGACATTATGCCTTTTTCGCTGCTTCACCATGGTGGTTGACATTGTTCCCTAGTAAGTGGTCTTCCTTGGGGATGTGTTTTCTACTAGAAACTCCCTTAAAGAGCCATCGTACCATTCCCGACCATACTTACCACTTTCCATCATTGTTCC
>JZKD02S2153294.1:16811-27551 GCA_000966675.3 Picea glauca | reverse complement strand
AAGAGATGCTAATAAAATCCTTTATTCTGGATGGTATTAGGGATCCTATGACTTATTCTTGAAAAAAATGGAAAGTAGATTTTGATTCTAAGATTTAGCATATGGAATATGTCCCTTTATGGGTTAGGTTCCTTAGTTTACCTATAATTCTATGATAAGTTGATGTATTTAAAAAATGGAAATGATTTAGGGTATATTTTATGAAGTGGATAACTCATACAAGAATTCAAGCTACATGGGAATGTCTCCCATCCTGGTGGATCGAGATTAGTCAAAAGGATTGGTGGATTCCATCACAATAAGGAAGGGGTCTTCCAATGTTTGTCGAGCCATAGATTATGAAGGGATACCCTTCAAATGTGGTCATTTCCACATCTATGGTCACTTGGAAAGTTATTTATCCCTCCCTCTCAAAAGGAATATTTGGGTACACAACAGAAGTAGAGAAGAAGAGGCTTAGCTTCTATCACCTCAGAAGCAATCTTGGAAGGAGGAAGCAATAGCAATCATCAAATATCTAGGTTCAAAACAAGTATCATATGTAACACCCTGGTTTTTCTCCCCGTGAACTATAATGTATTATGTAAATGTGACATTAGGTTGGTGAGCCGATAAAGTTGAAAGGGGCTAGGTGCCTAGAAATGTAACGTCATAGTTTAACTATTCTACGTTTTGGCTTTTTTCCATGGATATTTTATATTCAATTTTGCTCGAAATTTGGAAATAAATTGTTGGATATGCATATTTGAGTGGTTAATACTGTATAATTCAATTGCTCCATGGGTTTTTCAACATGTTGAATCCATTTCTACATTCAGAAATGCAATTTAAATAACAAAAATTTGTGATTTTATGCATATTTATGTCGTCGGATTACGACAAAAAAGGGGGAAAACATAGAACTGTTTTACAACACAAAAATATATTAATAAAAATACATTGATGGGTGTGAGACAGAAAAAGACAAGATAAATAAGGGGCTATGATTCCATGAGAGAGGGGGGTTGAGGGGATAAGCCCTTTTATTTAATTTTTATTTACCCACATTAGTTTGGGGAAGGGGGCACATGAGTCTTTTGGGGTGACCATGTTGTCTCTTGGGGCACGTGAGTCTCTTGAAGCAATCACACCCTTGTGTTATTTAAACCCTACATTGGGTTTTTTGGAGGGTTATCATTCTTATTCTTGTGTTGGTTCAATTCTGACTCTGGTTCTTCATGGATTAGGATCCTCATTATTGTTTATTTGTGTGCTCTGGGTCTAGGCATGGAAAAAAATAGCTAGAGGAGGACAACCATTGTTAGATGGCCATAAGAAATTATTGATCATTCCATGAGGGAATGGATGCATGTGTCCATGAGGTTGATGACAGTTCTGAAATAACTATCCACAACTGAGAATCCTTGGAGTTTCCAACATTGATATTGCTTGGCCAATAGCACTGGAGCCCTGGAAAGAAATTGGAACCATCTGAGGGACTACATTGCAGAGAAAGGGGTTCATTTATTTGGGTTGTTCAGGATGAAGGGAAGAGAAATGGAAATTAGGATTGTTGTGTGGTTGGAAAAACCTAAGAGCATGTTAGCCAACTGCTGTGTGTTTTATTTTTGGTCTAGGAGTCAGGCTTGTGGATTCATAGCCAGGGATCGGGGGTGACACTGTTTTTGAGAGTGAATGAACAAAATCATCTATGGTTGGGTGGAATTTCCTTAGTCTACAGCCAATTGCTGATTAGTTGAATTAAAATATAAGTTCTCTCTATGTTTTATGTGTAATTTATATATTTTGTTGTGTATATTTATCTATGGGACGATGTGGTTATGTTATGCTCATTTGTTGGTTATTGTTGTGCATGGCATGTTAAAGTATTATTTTATGGTTTAACATGTTCCTGGTTATTGCATGTTGATCGTTTCTTGGATGGTTTCATGTTATTGATTAATAAAAGATTGAAATAAAATTCATAATCAATCCAAGATTGTGCGTTTATGGAAGTACCATGGCCCAACCTTGGTGGATGGGGATGTTTCATATGTGTGCTAAGCAAATTGTTTTGGGTTTGTTGTTATTGGTGCATTAACATTGGTATCAAATCGAATAGTTTGTTGTTGTGATGATATCGAGTATGCATCAAAGTGGTCTTTATATTTATTCCGTGTTGATGTGGCCTAGATTGGTGGTACATATACGTCACATATTGGTATCAGAGTTATTGGTTTACAACACTAGTTCTTCTAAGGGGCCTGCTACATGGAAGGACAAAAGATCTTGAAGTGAAATTACTTAATTTCTATGGAAAACATTGAGGTGAGAATATCATGGTTTAATAGTGTCCATAATTGATGCAGGAGCATCTCAAGCGAGCCAGCGCGGAAGCAAAAGACAGCAGGACAAGCGCCCAGCACAAATTTTGAGAATGTTTTAGAACCTTAAATGAAACAATTAAATGAAGGCGCACTTGTATAATGTAAACGTACCTTGAGTGATCCGCTCTCATCCTTGGTAGATAGAAGGCAATTATGGTAGTTACTGTAGGTAGGTAAAATTGAATGTGTAGATTAGACAGTTTTAGAGCGCAAGAGGGAAATAGGATATAGACACCCTCATTTGTATATTGTAACATAATTATTATGATGAAGAAGAGCATAGAAAAAAAAAAAGCAGAGAGAGAGCTGTGTAGCCGACTCCATGTACAAAAGTTATGAATTAATACAAGAAAGATGTGATTCAGACTCATGGTATTCATATATTCTCTGTGTATGCATATTTGAATGTTATGCTCATGAATGAGTTACTCTTTCTGTCATGCAATTGCTTTTATGCTATGTATGAATGATTTCTTGTTGAATGTCTGAATTCTGAGAGAGAGAAAGGGAAATGAGTTTCAATTGTTTCTCCATTGAGAAAAAGTTCCTGCAAGGAGTGCAGCTGAATTTGTCCGCAAGGAGTGTGTCGACAAGGTGTTCATAGGTTTGTCTCTGAAAAATCAGGAGAGATATCTTTTGTTCTCATTTCCATTGAAGTGCAGTCAGGCACAGGAGCCGTGCAAGGAGTGCGCAGGCCGAGTAAAGTCTCAGAGTTTCTAATCTGAGCGAAGCATTGGGAGACTGTTGCTGCAGGTGTGCGCGGAGTCGAAGGAATTCAACACTAGGAAGTGCATGAAAGTCTGCCGCAAGGAGTGCATGCAATGGTTTTTTCTAAAAGGCGCAGAGTCGTGGAAAGCTCATAAGGATTTGGACCTTCGAAGGAGTCGAAGGAAGGAAATTTCCAAGTACCTTGAAAATATGAAGGAAGGCATAGCAACGTCGGACCGCAGGAGGACGAGTTATCAAGAAAAAAAAATGGATGGTCGGAATTCTCTGTGGAGAATCCGCGAAGTCCTGTGAACCGTTAGATATCATGGAGGAGGAAGGGAGTTACCGCGAGTGTTCCTAAAGTTTCTAAGCTCAGGAGGAGTAGGATCGTAGATCCAAGCCACAAGGGTCGTTGGATTTGCAAGCGAATTCCTATTTCGGGATTTCGTAGGTGGAAGTCCTGTAAACTTTGCAACGGGAATCGCGATATCATGAAACGTGAAGTCTCGAAGGCTAAAAGGACGGTGTGGGACCATAGGAGTCAGCGAGGTGGACATGTGGCACAGTATCGACGTAGAAGTCAATTTAGTTGACCGTTTCAGAGTTTCATGGAGTGAAGTTACGAATTCATTGCATTAGGATTCACGATATTGCGAAGTCTGAAGTCCCAATGGAGTAAAGGGGCGTTGAAAGGTCAACCTTGTGAGCGCATCGGAATTTTGGAAAATCGGGTTTCGGGAATCGCAGGGACAAGTTGCTTGACATCGCGACCGCCGAAATCGCGATAAGGAGAAATCTAAAAGAGAAAGAGAAAAGGTCAGCGTTGACTGTTCTTCGGGTTTTGGATATTGGAGACAAGGTGCTTGAACAACGGATTCGTGAAGGTGCGAAGTACAAACTCCCGAGGTATAAAGGGGGAATTTCTCGAAGTCAGTTGTGGGTGCAGATTTCCTGAAAGGGAAATAGAAGAGCCATTGCTGAGAGTTATTCGGGCAAAGGAGAGAAGAAAGATCCTGTTGGCATGGACCTTCTGACCTGCGAGTTGAGGAGGGGGGGGGCTGCATCATCATTTGTGGTATCAGAGCTCAGAAAGGTTCTTTGATTTCTGTAGCAGAGAAAAGGAGAATTCACCATGACGCCAAGGAGAAGGGACAGACAAACACCGAATGCACTAGAGGAGAGGGAAATGCTGAGAAGAAGAGGCAGGCAGATGACTAATCCAGCCATGGAAAAAGAAATGTGTGATTTACGCACCAGACTTGAAGACATGGAGACAACACAAAGGTGCATAGTCAAGACTATGTTGGGGATCTTAGTGATTCCGAAAGTGAAATTGAGGTTGAACATGAAGAAGAAGTTGCAGCTGAAGATGCAGCAAACGAACATTTGATCAGAGCTATTGCAAGAATGGGTGCAAGAGCGAAGATGGACATTCCAGTTTATGAGGGAAATCTGGATGTAGAGGAGCTTCTAGACTGGATTAGAGCTCTAGACACATACTTTGACTATGAAGATGTCGAAGAGGACAAGAAGGTCAAGCATGTTGTCACAAGATTGAAGGGACATGCAGCATTGTGGTGGGATGAACTACAAGATGACAGATGCTGCAAAGGAAAGCAGAAGATCAAGAGCTAGGATAGAATGATAGCGAAGATGAAGGCGAAATTCATCCCCAGAGATTACCAAATTACTCTGTTCGGGAGAATGCAGAACCTGAGACAGAAGTTGATGACAGTGAAAGAATACACTGAAGAATTCTATAAGCTTAACATCAGGGTAGGTCATCGGGAAAGCGATGATGAAAAAGTTGCCAAATACATGAATGGCCTGAGATACGAAATCCATGATGAGATGAGCATGGTAACCATCCGAATGGTGGAAGATGATTATTAGATGGCTCTAAAAGCTGAAGAGAAGTTGAGCTGAAAGTAGGGTCAGAGAGGCCAAGGCAAAAGTCATCCCAGAGGCAAATCAATTGCCCAAGATAAATATCAGAAGCCCAAGGAGGACTGGAAGAAACCTCATACTCGAACTGAGAGAGGTGGAAGCTCACAGCGAGGGAAATATGCTGAACAAAGAGGACAACATACTGAGTAGAGAGGAGAGTATGCTGATAATAATGTTTTTCCTCATACTAGAGGTAGAGGAAGAGGAAGAGGTGGAGTAATAACATGCTTCACATGTGGAAAGAATGGGAACAAGTCTTATCAGTGTCCAGACAAAAATAAAGAAGGAGGAGAAGCTCACATCGTTGAAGCATAGAGGTGAGATGTTGAGATAGAAGACACTGAAGGTGGAAGATCACTGATGATGTGAAAAGCTCTTTTGACACCAGAGAAGGAGGTGGAGAGTTCATTCCAAAGAAACAGACTTTTTCGGACTGCTTTCAAAACCAAGGACAGGGTATGTAAGGTCATTGTGGATAGTGGTAGCACAGATAATCTCGTTTCTACAGAGATGGTAGAAAAGCTGGAGCTGGAGACGATTGATCATCGAAGCCCATATAGAGTTTCATGGCTACAAAAAGGACATCAGGTAACTGTCACTAAACAATGTTTAGTTGAATTTAAGATAGGAGGATATAATGATAAGATACTTTATGATGTCATTCCTATGGATGTTTGTCATATATTGCTGGGTAGACCATGGCAATATGACAGGAATGCGATTCATGATGGGAGAATGAACACATACACCCTAGAGAAGAATGGGAGGACTCACATGTTGCTTCCAATTAAAGATAAGGAGGTGAAACTGGAAGTAAGAAACACTGTACTTCTCATGAGTGAGAAGGAACTTGTTACAGAGGTCAAGAATAAGGAAGAACCACATTTCATTGTGGTCAGGAAACTGAAGATTGTTTTGACCAGCACAAGAGTAGATGATTTACCAGAAGAAGTTCAAGAACTGCAGGAAGAGTTTGTTGATATAGTAGTGGACGAATTACCCCGTTCATTGCCACCGATCAGAAGTGCAAGTCATCATATTGATCTCATACCAGGAGCCAGTTTTCCAAACAAAGCCGTGTACAGATTGACGTCGCAAGAGAATGAAGAAGTCAGAAGACAAGTCCAGGAGTTGTTGGACAAAGGTTTGGTCAGGGAAATCTTGAGTCCGTGTGTTGTTCCAACAGTACTCAGTCGGAAGAAAGATGAAGGCTAGAGGATGTGTACCGACTCAAGGGCAATTAACAAGATAACCATCAGGTACAGATTTCCATTGCCAAGGATGGATGATCTGATGGATTTCTTGAGTGGAGCAAAGTATTTTTCAAAGATTGATTTGAAAAGCGGTTATCATCAAATCCGCATGAGGGAAGGCGATGAATGGAAGACAACATTCAAAACAAATGAAGGATTGTATTAATGACTTGTTATGCCATTTGGCTTAACAAATGTGTCGAGCACCTTCATGAGGTTGATGAACGAAGTCCTGAGGGAGTTCATCAGAAAATTTTTCATTGTGTATCTAGATGACATACTGATTTTCAGTAAAATAGTGGCAGAGCATCTGAAGCATTTGGCTATAGTGATGCAGAGGTTACAACAGGAGAAGCTGTTGATAAACATGAAGAAATCCTCATTCATGAAAACAGAGCTCATTTATTTGGGATTTTTTATTTCTACAGATGAGTTGAGGATGGACCCAGATAAGGTGGAGGTAATCAAGAATTGGCCATCACTGAAGAATACCTTTGAGGTGAGAAGTTTTTACGGATTGGCTAGTTTCTACCGAAAATTCATTAGGAATTTCAGTGGGATTAGTGCACCGATGATGGATACAGTGAAGAAAAGACATAAGTCTTTTCACTGGACTGAAGAAGCTGAGAAGAGTTTTAATCTGTTGAAGAGGAAGATTACGGAACAACCCATTTTGGTGTTGCCGGATTTCCAAAAGACATTTCAAGTGAAATGAAATGCAAGTGGATTTGCAGTAGGGGAAGTCTTGAGTCAAGAGGACATGCCAATAGCATATTTTAGCAAGAAGCTGAATGAAGTGAAAGTGAAATACTCCACTTATGATAAGGAGTTTTATGCTATCATTCAGGCATTGAAAAAATGGAGACATTACTTGATCCCGAAAGAGTTTGTCTTATACAGTGACAATCATGCATTGTAGTTTGTGACTCAATAGGAAAAGCTGAACCAAAGAAATGTAAAATGGGTTGAGTATATGCAGAATTTCACTTTTGTGATTAAACATATTTCTGGTACCGCTAACAAAGTTGTTGATGCTTTGAGTAGGAAGTGTTTTCTATTGCAGGAGTTCAAAGTCAAAACCTTGGGTTTTGATGACCTCAAGGAGATGTACAGTGATGATCCAGATTTTAAGAAGGCGTACGAAGCAGCTGAGAATCCAATTCTCAGGGATAGGAACCAATGGGAAAAATACATGATCAAGGAAGGATTATTGTTTAAGTGTAATCAGCTGTGTATTTCGAAATGCTCCATGAGGGAGAATTTGCTAAAGGAGAAACATAGTGGAGGATTGGTTGGGCACTTTGGTCACGACAAGACGTTCACAAAGTTGAATGAGTCATATTTTTGGTCAAGGATGTGAGGAGATGTCAAGAGATTCATGGACAGATGCAAAATTTGCCAGCATTCGAAGGGAAGGAAACAAAATGCAGGGTTTTATCAACCATTGCCAATACCTGAAAGGTCATGGGATGCAATCAACATGGATTTCATATTGGGGTTGCTAAGAACACAAAGAGGTTTTGACTAAATATTTGTGGTGGTGGATAGATTTTCCAAGATGGAAAACTTCATTCCATGTCAGAATACCAGTGACACAACTCACATTGTGAACCTGTTTTTCAAAGAAGTCATTCGACTTCATGGCTTACCAAGGAGCATAGTTTTGTACTGAGACACCAAGTTCATAGGACACTTCTTGAGGACCTTGTGGAAGAATCTAGGAACTAACTTGTCGTTTAGTTCAGCTTATCATCCTCAGACGGATGGAAAGACAAAAGTGGTAAACAGAAGTCTGGGAGACTTGCTGAGGAGCCTGGTGGTAGAACACCACAGTCAGTGGGAAAACATATTACCACAGGCGGAATTTGCTTATAACGACTCAATTAACAGAAGCACAGGGCAGAGTCCATTTCAGATTGTTTATGGCATGCAACTGAGAGGAATTTATGAGTTGATAAATTCAGAACAGAATGCGACTAGGAGCGCTAGTGCAGAAGATTTCGCAGAGGCGGTGAAGGAACTTCACAGCCAGGTGAAGGAGCGATTGTTGAATTCAAACCAGGAATATAAACGCAGAGCAGATCAACACAAGAGACAACTTCAATTTGAGGTTGGTGATTTGATTCTGGAACATTTGAGAAAAGAAAGGTTCCCAAGAGGAACATATAATATGACGAAGATGAAGAAAATCGGACCATGTAGGGTCTTAAAGAAATTTGGGGTGAATGCTTATGAGATTGAATTACCTAATGGGATCGGAATTTATCTGATATTCAATATCTCAAATTTGTACCCATATAAAGCTGAGGAAGCAGGGATAGAAAATGAACAGCCAGTGATCCACTGGACAAAGCAAATGCCAATTGCAGATAAGCCGCATATGGAGTGTATACTGGACAAAAGAGTGAGCAAGAAGACTAGGAGAAAGAAATACTTTGAATATTTGGTCAAGTGGAAGGGCCATCCAGTTGAAGATGCCAGCTGGGAGACTGAATCAGAGATCCAGAAGCATGGAAAGACCATGCGCGAGCTCATGGACAGGAGCCCATGAAAATTTTCAAGCCAGAGAGTATGATGCAGGAGCATCTCAAGCCAACCGGCGCAGAAGCAAAAGACAGTTGGACAAGTGCCCAACACAAATTTTGAGATTGTTTTAGAAACTTAAATGAAACAATTAAATGAAGGTGCACTTTTATAATGTAAATGGACCTTGATCGATCCGCTCTCATCCTTAGTAGATAGAAGGCAATTATGGTAGTTATTGCAGGTAGGTAAAATTGAATGTGTAGATTAGACAGTTTTAGAGCGCAAGAGGGAAACAGGATATAGACACCCTCATTTGTATATTGTAATATAATTATTATGATGAAGAAGAGAATAGAAAAAAAAGAGAGCAGAGAGAGAGCTGTGTAGACGACTCCATGTACAAAAGTTCTAAATTAATACAAGAAAGTTGTGATTCAGACTCATGGTGTTCATATATTCTCTGTGTATGCATATTTGAATGTTATGCTCATGAATGAGTTACTCTTTATGTCATGCAATTGATTTTATGCTATGTATGAATGATTTCTTGTTGAATGTCTGAAATCTAAGAGAGAGAGAGTAAGGGAAATAAGTTTCAATTGTTTCTCCATCTGAGCAAAAGTTCCTGCAAGGAGTGAAGCTGAATTTGTTCGCAAGGAGTGCGTCGACAAGGTGTTCAGAGGTTTGTCTCTGAAAACTCAGGAGAGATAGATTTTGTTCTCATTTCCACAGAAGTGCAGTTAGGCACAAGAGCTGTGCAAGGAATGCGCAGGCTGAGTAAAGTCTCAGAGTTTCTAATATAAGTGAAGCATTGGGAGACTATTGCTGCAGGTGTGTGCAGAGTCGAAGGAATTCAACACTAGGAAGTGCTTGAAAGTCTTCCGCAAGGAGTGCATGCAAGGGTTTTTTCTAAAAGGTGCAGATTCGTGGAAAGATCAAAAGGATTTGGACCTTTGAAGGAGTCGAAGGAAGGCAGTTTCCAAGTACCTTGAAAATATGAAGGAAGGCGTAGCAACGTCGAACCGCAGGAGGACGAGTTCTCAAGAAAAAAAAATGGACAATCGGAATTCTCTGTGGAGAATCTGCGAAGTCCCATGAGCCATTAGATCTCACGGAGGAGAAAGGGAATTACTGCGAGTGTTCCTAAAGTTTCTAAGCTCAGGAGGATTAGGACCGTAGATCCAAGCCACAAGGGCCATTGGATTTTCAAGCGAATTCCTATTTAGGGATTTCATAGGTGGAAGTCCCATAAACTTTGCAACGGGAATTGCGATATCACGAAACGCGAAGTCCTGAAGGCTAAAAGGATGTTATGGAACCATAGGAGTCAGCGAGGTGGACAGGTGGCACATTATCGACGTAGAAGTCAATTCAGTTGACCGTTTCAGAGTTTCGCGGAGTGAAGTTTCGAATTCATTGCATTAGGATTCACAATATTGTGAAGTCCAAAGTCCCGAAGGAGTAAAGGGGCGTTGAAAGGTCAACCTTGTGAACGCATCGAAATTTTGGAAAATCGGGCTTCAGGAATCGCGGGGACAAGTTGCTTGACATCGCGACCGCCAAAATCACGATAAGGAGAAATCCAAAAGAGAAAGAGAAAAGGTCAGCGTTGACTATTCTTTGGGTTTTCGATATTGGAGACAAGGAGCTTGAACAACGGATTCGCAAAGGTGCGAAGTTCGACCTCCCGAGGTATAAAGGGGGAATTTCTTGAAGTTAGTTGTGGGTGCAGATTTCCCAAAAGGGAAATAGAAGAGCCATTTCTAAGATCTCTTCAGGCCAAGGAGAGAAGAAAGATCCTGTTGGCGTGGACCTTTCGACCTGCGGGTTGAGGAGGGGGGGGGCTGCATCATCAATAATTTCCATGGAAACCATGTTCAAGAGATCCTCCTTGGCTCTAACATCTTAACGATCTCTCCCCTTCACAAGCTGGGCATCAA
>JZKD02S2153294.1:0-14016 GCA_000966675.3 Picea glauca | reverse complement strand
CCCTGTGGTGCTCCTCCTGCTATCTTTATCACCTGCCATATCTGAATCAACATATCCCTGTAGAACACTTTTTGAACCTCCAAAAAATAATTCATGAGTGACAATACCTTTCAAATACATGCAAATCTACTTTACTACCTCCCAATGTTCTTTACCTGGATTTTTCATATACCTACTGAAAACTCCCACTGCATGTGCAATATCTAGTCTTGTGAAAACCATCACATACATCAAGTTGCCAACTACTGATGAATAAGTGACCCTAGACATGTATTATATCTCCTCATATGTCTTGGGACACATTTCTTTGGTTAATTTTAAATGTATGGCCATAGGCGTACTAACTAGTTTTTCACTCTTCATTCTAAACCTCTCCAACACCTTCTCTATATACTCACTCCGAGACAATGCCAAATTGCGATTTTTCCTATCTCTTGTTATTCTCATACCAATGATTTTCTTTGCAGCACCCAAATCCTTCATCATAAATGAATTATCTAATTTATTCTTGAGCACATTATATCCTGCATATTAGATCCTGCAACAAGCATGTCATCTACATACAATACCAAGATAATATAGCTTCCATTTTCTATCTTTTTAAAATAAACATAGTGATCATAATGACATCTATTATAACCCTGTTCTATCATAAACCTATCAAACTTCAAATACAACTTCCTTGGAGCTTCATTTAGGCCATACAATATCTTCTTCAAACTGCATACCAAATTTTCCTTCCCTTTGACCTCATACCGTTGTGGCTGCTGCATATAAATATCTTCCTCCAAATCCCCATGGAGAAAAGTTATTTTTACATCTAAATATTCAAGATGTAAATATTCTATTGCCACAAGACTTAAAATAGTCCTAATTCAAGTCATTTAAAAAAAAGGAGAAAATATTTCATCAAAATCTATACCTTTCTTTTGTGAAAACCCCTTTACAACAAGTCTAGCCTTGTACTATTTTTTCCTCCATATTCTTCCTTCAACTTGTAAACCCATTTATTTTGCAATTCTCTTTTTTCTGTAGGCAACTGAACGAAATCCCAAGTCTGTTTATTTACCAGGGAATCCATTTCCTCTTTCATGCCTTTCTCCCACTTCTTTTTAGTGTCTACTTGCATTGCCTCTTCATAACATTCTGGTTCACTAGAATCAAAACCAATCAACAATAAATAATACAATGAAGGAGAGTATCATTTAGGGGGTCTACTTAACCTGATAGATATTCTAACAACACTTGCAGTAGTTTAAGGTACCTGTTTCCCCTGTTGTTGTACATTTTTATTTTCTAGTACCTTTGAAGTTTCTTTTTCAGTGATCTCATCAAGCACGGTGTATTCTCGTTTTCCTTTTTACTATTTCTTTCTCTGCAACTAATCTTTGTACATGAACTTTTCATTGAATATGACATCTCTACTCCTAATAATTTTGTTATCTTCATAATCCCATAAGTGATAACCAAAATCATTAACACTCTATCCAAAAACGGTACACTTATTTGATTTTTCCTCAGGATTTGTTCTATTTTCTTTATCAATATGGACAAATGCTTCACAACCGAAAGTTTTCAAAAAAGAATACTTTACCCTTTTACCTATCCATGCCTCCTTTGGAATTTACCATCCAAAGAGATTGAAGGTCATATGTTTATTAATTAAACATCAGTATCTATAGCATATTCCCATAACTATAAGGGAAAACCAACATGCAATCTCATACTCCTTGCACGCTCCATGATTTTCATGTTCATCCTTTCTGACACACTATTTTGTTGCGATGTTCCTGGATATGTATTCTCTCTACGAATCCCATGGTATGAATAGTAATAATCAAACCCATTTCTGCAATATTCACTTGCACTGTCTGATATGAGACACTTCAACCTTTTTCTTGTCTCATTCTCAACCAAATATTTCCATTTCTTAAAAGTATCAAAAACATCATATTTTTGTCGAATGAAATAAACCCAAGTTTTTCTAGTTCCATCATCAATAAAAGTAACATAATAATGAGAGCCACCCAAGATGATACCTGATCTAGTCCCCATACATCTGTATGCATAAGCTCTAATGTTTCACTCTTGTTTTATTTTCCGACTCTGAGAAATATGACTCTCTTCTATTTTCCATAAACACAATGTTCAGAGAAATCCAAATCAATTTGTTTAAGATTTAGCAACAAATTTATTTTGTGAAGTATTTGCATCCCCTTCTCACTCATGTGTCCAAGCCTATGATGCCACAGTGTTTTATCCACTCATGTAGAAACTAAAGATATATAAGAGTCAATATTACCTGTACATAAATACAATGCACCTACCTTCTCTCCTTTTTCTATCACCAGTGATATTTTGGTGACCTTCCATGCCTTATCTATAAATRTAGATATASAACCTTCACTTTCCAACTTCCCTGTTGAAATTATATTTTTCTTTAGATCTAGAATGTTTCTTACCTCTTCTAACAACCATTGGTTTCCATTCATTTTCTTAATTTTTACCTTTCCCATTCCAACAATTTTTCATGGTGCATCAWMACCCAAATGAACCYGTCCAAAATCACCTTGAACATAATATAGAAAATGTTTCCTATGGGGTGTGGCATGAAATGATGCCCCTGAATATACTACCCAAGAATCAKAAATATTATCTATAGAAAGAATCAAAGAATATTGTAACACATCACCTGTTACATTTGTTTCATGATTATTTTCCTCYYGTCCATCTCTTTGTTTCTTTGGAGATCTGYAKTATTTCTTCATATGTCCTTTATTCCCACAATTACAACACTCTATTTTTCCTAGTCTGGATTTGGATCTTCCCTTTCTATAATTCCCATGGTTCCCTAAGCCCTTTCCTCTATCCTTTTGTCATCCCCTATTCTCCATGTTTAACGCATTACCTAATGTCTCACCTATGCTTTTCCGTCACATTTCCTCGCTARGGTAACACCAACAACATCATCAAATTTTAAAGTGTTTGAACTAGAGACAAAGTTACTTAAAACCATGACYAAGTTGTTCGATCTTTCTGGCAATGAGCACAAGATTAGAAGATCCCTKACCTCATCATCAAATTCCACTTTTACAAAACTTAGCTGATTATTAGTCGTATTAAATTCATTTAAATGATTTGCAACAGGCGCACCTTTTGACATATTCATATTAAATAATCTCTTCATTAGAAATACCTTATTGGACGTCAAGGGTTTTTCATACAGTTTATCCAATGGTTCCATCATCTCCTTCATTGTATTTTCTTTCAAAATATTGAGCCACTGACATTGCCAGGATCAACCGTATCATTCCTAGTGCCTTTTTGTCAAGAAGATCCCATTCTTAATCCTTCATGGATATCATATTCTTTTCTATTTTATGCAGGAGCATTGTAAGCAACCAGCCAAGCAAGCAACTTAAAAGTGGGAGACAACTGGAAAAGCACCAGTGCACATTTTGAAGTGTTTTGAAAAATTAATGGATGGACATTAATGTAATAGCTAAGGGAAGTGTACTTATATTTATATCTATATGTTGTAAAAAAATCTTGAGCGTTTCTCTCATCTGTAGGATGTAGAGGCATTTATGAGTAATGAATGCAAGTAGGTAGATATGAAGGTTAGATTAGACAGTTTAGAAGCGTAGGAGGGAAAACATATATAGACACCTTCACCCTTGTATCATTGTATTATTAACATCATTCAGATTTGATAAGTTGTAGAGCTGTAGCAGAGAGCTATAGAGAAGAACCCATGTACAGGAGCACTTGAGTTAATACATGAAGCTTTGACTCAACTTTCATGGTGTTATGATGCTTATTGTTTACATTTGTTGAATTGTATGTTTACAGTTGATTTGTTTCTCTGTTATGCATTTATTTTAATGTTGCATTGTGTTTATGATTTCATGATGAATGTATGAAGTCTGAGAGAGGATAAGAATGAGTTTCAATTGTTTCTCTTCCTGATAATTCCTGCAAGGAGTGCAATGAACATCTGCAAGGTGTGCGTTGACGAGGGTCTGAGTTTTATCTCAGAAACCTCAGGAGAGATACCGTTGTTCTCATACCAGCTGAAATGCAGGTGAAGCACATAGCCGTGCAAGGTGTGCATAGGTCAGTTGAAGCCTTGGGTTTTATAAATCCAGAAGGAAGGTTAGAGGACCACTGTTGCAAAGAGTGCACAGGGTCAGAGACTCAAATAACTAGAGGTTATTTGAAGATTTGTTGCAAGGAGTGTGAGCAAGGATCCTTTTGGGAAGCTTGAGGTACAAGTGAAAGTTTAGGAAGGATAACACCTTTGAAGTGCTCAAGGGAAGACGGAGATCAAAATCAACTCATAGAAGTCAATTTCAGGAGGGAGAACACCGATTTGTTTGGATAGGGGTCATTGAGGAGTGCAGCTGGAGGTCAGAATTCTCTGTGGAGAACTCGCGAAGTTGCGAGGACCGTGTAATCTAGAGGAGATGTAAGGTGGTTAGGAGTTGGATGAATCCTCCACCCTAACATCAAGAATCAACGTGGTTCATTGATCATGGTCTATTTGAGCCATTAGATCATTTTGATGATTTGGGGTTCATCATACCGGGAATCCCGATGACAAGGAACCAGAACCCTTTGCATTGAAAGTCCCGAAATAACGAAATGCAGTGTACCTTTGGTGTGGGATTTTGGTATTTTGATTTTCTAGAGTTAGGGAAATAAAGGAGACAGTGACTTTGGAATTGAGAGTTTCAATCTCTCGGTTAGAGAAATTCCGAAGAGGTAAAGGAAAAATTCCCGAAAAGGTTGAGGGACAATAGCCGTTGGGTACCAATCAGGTTTCGTGGTTTCAGGACTCAAGAGGTAGAGTTTCATGGTCAACGCAACTCCCAAAATCGTGAAAAGGGAAATGCATAAAAGGTGGGTCCCAAGTCTTAGTCAGAAGGTATATGCGGTGGAAGTAAAAGGAGGGGTCAAGCTTCGGCAAAAATCTCAAAAGGCCATCGATCTCGCATTCCTTGGGACATTGAGCCCATTTCGGCATTCCGACATTTCAGAGTTCAGGGATTCATAAGGGAAGATGAACGACTATTGGTTGTTCGCTCAAATCCTCGAAAGTCGAAACTCATGTGCTCGTCGCATCAGAGAAGTCAACCTTCGTTGACGTTTCGCATTTCGACATTTGCCAAGAGTTATGGAAATACATCGCGACTCTCCAACTCCCAAAACCCAAAGTCCTTTGTGGCTTAAACAAAAGGTTGTATTAACCCTTGGCGTGGTTTTAGTGAAGATCCTGTGCAGATCCCAACCCGAGGGTAGAGGGTCTACGTCAAAGTGGTATCAGAGCCTAGAACAATTTCTTTTCTTTCTGTATCAGAGAGAAGAGTGAAAATTTTACAGCCATGCCACTGAGAAGAAGAGACAGGCAAATACCTTATCCAGCGGAGGAAAGAGAAATGCCAAGAAGAAGAGACAGGAAAATACTTGATCTAGCAAGGGAAAGAGAGATGCGTGAATTACATGCCAGGATTGATGCTATGGAGATAGCGCAAAGGTGCACAGTTGACGTTGGGGATATCAGCGAGACTGAAAGTGAAAATGAAGTTGGAAACGAAGGAGAAGAAGTTGCATTCGAAGATGCTGCAGAAAAACACCTATTCAGGGTTGTTGCAAGGACAAGTGCTAGGAAAAAAATGGACATTGCAGTGTACGAAGGCAACTTGGATGTTGAAGAACTTCTAGACTGGATTAGAGCTCTAGACAAATACTTCAACTATGAAGACATCGAGGAAGATAAGAAAGTCAAACATGCCATTACTAGACTTAAAGGGAATGCATCACTGTGGTGGGATGAACTGCATGCTGACAGACATTGCAAGTGCAAGAAGAAAATCAAAAGCTGGGATAGAATGGTTGCAAAAATGAAAGCCAAATTTATACTCAGGGGTTATCAAATCACTTTGTTTCAGAGGATGTAGAATTTGAGACAGAAGCTGATGTCAGTGAAGGAATACACTGAAGAATTCTACAAGATAAATATCAGAGCAGGTCATCGGGAAACCGATGATGAAAAAGCTTCTAGGTACATGAATGGTATACGATATGACATTCAAGATGAGATGAGCATGATGACCATTCAAAATTTGGAAGATGCTTATCAGATAGCTTTGAAAGCTGAAGAGAAGCTGAGCCGAAAGCAAGGTCAAAGAGGTCGAGGTAGAAGTCAAGACAGAGGCAAAACAATTGCCCAAGATAGAACTCAGAACCTTAAAGAAGAGGGAAAGAAACCTCAAACTCAACCCGAGAGAGGAAGAAGCTCACAGGGAAGGCAGTATGATGATAGAAATACTTTTCCTCGAGCCAGAGGAAGAAGAAGAGTTAGAGGAGGTGAAGTGAAATTATTTGTCTGTGGAAAAATCGGACATAAATCCTATGAGTGTCCAGATAGGAAGAAAGATGGTGGTGAAACTCACATTTCCGAAGCTCAAGGATGGAATGTTGAAGCAGAAGACGCTGAAGGTGGAAGATCCTTAATGATGAGGAAAGTTCTCTTGAAGCCAGAGAAGGAGGCAGAGAACCCAACCCAAAGAAACAGTCTATTTCAGACTGCTTGCAAAACCAAAGACAGGGTATGAAAGGTCATAGTGGACAGTGGTAGCGTAGACAATCTCGTATCTATAGAGATGGTAGAAAAGCTGGAGCTGGAGACTGTTGTACATCCAAGCCCATACAGAGTTTCGTGGCTACAAAAAGGACTTCAGGTAAATGTCACTAAAAAATGTTTAGTTGAATTTAAAATAGGAGGATACAAAGATGAAATATTATGTGATGTCATTCCCATGGATGTTTGTCATCTATTGCTGGGTATACCATGGAAATATGACAGAAACGTAGTTCATGATGGGAGAAAGAACACATACACCCTGGAGAAAAATGGTAGGACTCACATGTTGCTGCCAATTAAGGATAAAGAAGTGAAAACAAATATGAGCAAAACTGTACTTCTCATGACTGGGAAGGAAATTCTTAATGAGGTTAAGAAAAAGAAAGACACACAATTTATTGTGGTCAAGAAGCCCAATTCTTTTTTGACTAGTACAAGGATAGATGATTTACTAGAAGAAATCTAGGAGTTGTTGGGAGAGTTTGTTGATATAGTAGTGGACGAACTACCTTGTTCATTGCCACCTATCAGGAGTATAAGTCATCATATCGATCTTATACTTGGAGCCAGCTTACCCAACAAAGCATCATATCGGTTGATGCCACAGGAAATGAAGAAGTTAAGAGACAGGTCTAGGACTTAATGGACAAAGGATTGATTTGAGAAATCTTGAGTCCATGTGTTGTTTCAACAGTGCTCATCCCAAAGAAATATGGAGGCTGGAGAATGTGTACAGACTCAAGGGTGATCAATAAGATTACCATCAGATACAGATTTCCATTACCAAGGATGGATGACTTGATAGATTGCTTGAGTGGAGCAAGATTTTTTTCAAAGATTGATTTGAAAAGTGGATATCATCAAATTCGAATGAGAGAAGGTGATGAATGGAAGACAACATTTAAGATGAATGAGGGGCTATATGAATGGCTTGTCATGCCATTTGGCTTAACGAATGCGCCCAGTACTTTCATGAGGTTGATGAATGAAGTCCTGAAGGATTTCATAGGGAAATTCGTCATTGTATATCTTGATGATATATTAATTTTCAGCAAGACAGAAGAAGAACACTTAAATCATTTAGTTACAGTAATGAGGAGGTTATAGCAGGAGAAATTGCTGATTAATATGAAGAAATCGTCATTTATGAGGAGATAACTCATTTATTTGGGTTTTGTTATCTCTGCAAATGAACTGAAAATGGATCTGGAAAAGATAAATGCAATTAAGGAATGGTCATCGCCGAAGAGTATATTTGAAGTACGAAGCTTCCATGGTTTGGCTAGCTTCTACAGGAAATTCATCCGAAACTTCAATGGAATTAACGCACCGATGATGGATACGGTGAAGAAAAGACATAAATTTTTTCACTGGACGAAGGAAGCAGAGAAGAGTTTCAATCTTCTGAAGAAGAAGATCACTGAGCAACCAATTCTGGTTTTGCCATATTTTAGCAAGACATTCCAGGTTAGGTGTGATGCAAGTGGATTTGCAATTGGAGCAGTCTTGAGCCAAGATCATAGGCTGGTCACATATTTCAGTGAAAAAATGAATGAAAAGAAGATCAAGTACTCCACATATGACAAAGAATTCTATGTCGTCATATAAGCGCTGAAGAAATGGAGACACTATTTGGTTCCCAATGAGTTTTTTTTGTACAACGATAATCACGCTTTGTAATTCGTGACTCGACAGGAGAAGTTGAACCAAAAACGTGCTAAATGGGTTGAATTCATGCAAAATTTTACTTTTGTGACTAAGCATATTTCTGGAACTGCTAACAAAGTTGTTGATGCTTTGAGCAGGAAACGTTTGCTTATGCAGGAATTCAGAGTCAAAACTTTAGATTTTGATAACCTCAAGTAAATGTACAGGGATGGCCCAGATTTTAAAGAGGCATATGAGGCATCTGAGAATCCAATTCTCAGGGACAAAAGTCAATGGATTAAATACATGATCCAAGATGGATTATTGTTCATGGGAAATCAACTATGTATTCCAAAATGCTCCATGAGGGAGAATTTGCTAAAGGAAAAACACAGTGGTGGATTGGCCGGACACTTTGGTCATGAAAAGACGTTCTCAAAGTTGAATGGCTCATATTTTTGGCCAGGGATGAGAACAGATATTAAGAAATTTGTGGATAGATGCATAATTTTCCAGCACACAAAAGGAAAGAGGCAGAACACATGGTTATACCAACCATTGCCCATACCTGAAAGGCCTTGGCATGCAATGAGCATATATTTTATATTGGGACTGCCAAGGACACAAAGAGGATGTGATTCAATCTTTGTGGTAGTCAACAGATTTTCAAAAATGGCACATTTCATACCATGCCAGAAAACCAGTGACACAACTCATATTATGAACCTATTTTTCAAGGAAGTCATCAGACTTCACGGCTTGCCAAAGAGTATCATGTTTGATCGAGATACCAAGTTTGTAGGGAATTTCTAGAGGACCTTATGGAAGAAGTTGGGGACAAATTTGTCTTTTAGCTCAGCATATCATCCTCAGACGGATGGATGGATAGAAGTCATAAACAGGAGCTTGGGAGATTTGTTAAGAAGCTTAGTGACTGAATACCACAGTCAATGGGATCACATTCTGCCACAGGCGGAATTCTCTTACAATGATTCACTCAATAGAAGCATAGGGTAGAGTCTATTCCAGATTGTATGTGGAATGCATCGAAGGGGAGTTTCTGAATTGAAAGATTCAAAACAAGATGAATTCAGGAGTGCTAGTGTAGAGGACTTTGTAGAAGGAATGAAGGATCTTCACAGTCGAATTAAAGAGCTATTGCAGAGTTCAAGTCAAGATTACAAGCGGAGAGTAGATCAACACAAGTGAGAAATTCAATTTGAAGTTGGTGATCTGATTCTTGTGCATCTAAGGAAGGAAAGGTTCCCAAGGGGAACGTATAATAAGATGAAGATGAAAAAGATTGGACCATGCAAGGTCATAAGGAAATTTGGGGCAAACACAAATGAGATTGAACTACCCAATGGGGTCGGAATCTCATTGATATTCAATGTTACGGATTTGTACCCTTACAGGGATGAAGAAGCAGGAGCAGAGGAGGAACAAAAAGAGGTTTGATGGAAAAAAAAAATGCCTGTAGCTGAAAATCCACAGATGGAAGGCATAATTGACAAAAGGGTTAGCAAAAAGACCAGGAGAAAAGAGTATTTTGAATACTTGGTCAAATGGAAGGGACATCCAGTTGAATATGCCAGTTGGGAGGATGAAGCAGCAATTCATAGGCATGGACAGACCGTGCAAGAGCTCATCAACAGGAGTTTAGAAAAATTTTCAAGCAAGGAAGTATGATGCAGGAGCATCATAAGAAACCAGCCAAGCAAGCAATGTAAAAGTGGGAGACAGAAGGAAAAGCACCAACCCACATTTTGAAGTGTTTTGAAAAATTATTGGATGGACATTAATGTAATAGCTAAGGGAAGCATACTTATATTTATATCTAGATGTTGTAAATAGATCTTGAGCATTGCTCTCATCTATAGGATGTAGAGGCATTTATGACTAATGAATGCAAGTAGGTAGATATGAATGTTAGATTAGACAATTTAGAAGCATAGGAGGGAAAACAGATATAGACACAATCATCCTTGTATCATTGTATTATTATCATCATTCAGATTTGATAAGATGTAGAGTTGTAGCAGAGAGCTATAGAGAAGAACCCATGTATAGGAGCACTTGAGTTAATACATGAATCTTTGACTCAACTTTCATGGTGTTATGATGCTTACTATTTAAATTTGTTGAATGGTATGTTTACAGTTGATTTGTTTCTCTGTTATGTACTTGTTTCAATGTTGCATTGTGTGTATGATTTCATGATGAATGTATGAAGTCTGAGAGAGTAGAAGAATGAGTTTCAATTGTTTCTCTTCCTGAGCATTCCTTCAAGGAGTGCAGTGAACGTCCACAAGGTGTGTGTTGATGAGGGTCTGAGTTTTATCTCAGAAAGCTCAGGAGATATACCGTTGTTCTCATACCAGCTGAAGTGCAGGTGAAGCACAAAGCCGTGCAAGGTGTGCACAGGCCAGTTGAAGCCTTGGGTTTTATAAATCCAGAAGGAAGGTTGGAGGGCCACTGTTACAAAGAGTGCACAGGGTCGGAGACTCAAATAACCAGAGGTTATTTGAAGATTTTCCGCAAGGAGTGCGAGTAGGGATCCTTTTGGGAAGCTTGAGGTATAAGTGAAAGATCAGGAAGGATAACACCTTTGAAGTGCTCAAGGGAACACAGAGATCGAAATCAACTCATAGAAGTCAAGTTCAAGAGGGGGAACACCAATTCGTTTGGATAGGGGCCATTGAGGAGTGCATATGGAGGTCAGATTTCTCTGTGGATAACTCGTGAAGTCGCGAGGACCATGGGATCCAGAGGAGCTATAAGGTGGTTAGGAGTTGGATGAATCCGCCACCCTGACATCAAGAATCAACATGGGCCATTGATCATGGTCTGTTTGAGCCATCAAATCATTTTGAGGATTCGAGATTCGCAAGTTTGGAGTGCAGGCCAAAATCCTTGGTCATGCAAACTCCCGCATCGCGAAAGGGATTAACAGGTGTGGAATTTTGAAATTTCGGTGATTCGAGGTTCGACATACAGGGAATCCTGACTACAAGGAACCAAAACCCTTTGCATTGAAAGTCCGGAAGTCGCAAAACGTGGTGTACCTTTGGTGTGGGATTTAGACATTTCAGTTTTCTAGAGTTCAGGAAGCAGAGGAGACAGTGACTTTTCAATCGAGAGTTTCAAACTCTCGGTTCGCGAAATCCCGAAGAGGGAAAGGAAAAATTCCTGAAAAGGTTGAGGGACAATAGTCATTGGGTACCAATCGGGATTCGGGGTTTCTGGACTCAAGAAGTAGAGTTGCATGGTGAACGAAACTCCCGAAATCACGAAAAGGGAGACGCCGAAAAGGTGGGTCCCAAGTCTCAGTCAGAAGGTACGTGCGATGGAAGTAAAAGGAGGGGTCAAGCTTCGGTGAAAATCTGGAAAGGCCATCGATCTCGCATTCCTTGGGACGTTGAGCCCATTTCGACATTCTAGCATTTAGGAGTTCAGGGAATCATAGGGGAAGAGGAATGACCATTGGTTGTTCACTCAAATCCCCGAAAGCTGAAACTCATGTTCTTGTCGCATCAGAGAAGTCAACCTTCGTTGATGTTTCTCATTTCAGCATTTTCCAAGAGTTGTGGAAATACATCGAGACTCTCCAACTCCCGAAACCCGAAGTCCTTTATGGCTTAAACAAAGGGTTGGATTAACCCTTGGCGTGGTTTTAGTGAAGATCCTGTGTGGATCCCAGCTCGAGGGCAGAGGGTCTGCATCACTATTCCACCCAATGGTAGGAAAAGATCCTTCTGATATAAATAATCTAGCATCTGCATCTTCCACAACTGGTAGTTTTGGCCATTAAATTTATTGACCCTAAACTTTCCATCTTCTTCCATCCCTCCCACTCAAATCAGGAACCCTCTTTTCCTGTGAGTTACCTTTCACTCTAATACTAGTTGTTAGAAAAAAAGGATCACAGATCAATCAAATAAAAAAAAATGTGGAAATAAAGCACAAAATATTCACAATAGAATAGAGAAACAGATATACATGGTTCACCAAGTGTGGGATACGTCCACCATAAAAATTGCCAGGTCCTTCCTTTATTATTATATAACAAATGAAGGGATCCAACCTACAACACACCTGCTATAAGTTCCTCTTCTTTCTCTCACAATATTCTCTCTCATAATACAATATTCAGAATGATACATAGCCGCAGTACAATTACCTGATAAAAGAGGGTTTCCTTCCAGGGAAAAAAAACCTAACATAAATTCTATCATTAGATCTACGACCTTATAATGAATGGTCCAGATTTACTATGAAATTAAAATATATATTTACAAGGCATTTTTTCCTTCAGGGGCTTCACCCTTGAACCCCCGTCGGGGACCCTCTTGCCCCCGGAACCCCCAACCGGGGGGATGATCCCCCCAGACTCCGTAGGGGGGAAAATCCCCCCTTGCAACCCCACCACCCCCCCCCTCATCTGGAGGGGTGTACAATATTATGGGGTGTATAGTATTCATGGGGTATAAACACGACTGAGAAACAAAGATCTATCAAATAAGAAGATAATCAAGCTCCACAACCAACAATTTTGACATGGGTAGTACATTGTTCAAAAAACGTAAATAAGGCCTCTGGTGGCTTGTAGGTATAAAGAGAGAGAGAGAGAGAGGACTGTTGGTTTTGGGAATCCATAGCTATCAACTCAGAAATCAGAATAAGGCATGAGTATAACTATTGGAAAGTTAATCTAGAGAAAACTATGATAGAAGGACTGAATCCTATGAGAGAACATCTAGTTATTATATAAAGCTATAGGAAAAAGGACATGAAATCATGATCGAGCTTGCAAAATATGGTTGAAGCATCAAGAGAAAGGGAGCCACTTATGATATCAGATTTCACAATGGAAAAAGGAAATAATGCAAAGAAACCAGAGATAGAATAATGAAGGTTATTTCACTTAAAAAGTACCACTAAATGAAAATAGACTTCCATTGGGAATGGTTTGGTCTTGAGTGGAAAAAGTATGACTTCATAGGGACTTGTCAAATGAAGTGGAGAGAGAAATTGGAAAATCCAATGGAAAACTAGAAGTAATAGTAGGGATGTGGAATGATTATAGTTAAGTTGATGGAATGATGTGAGCTACCTCATTCCAAGGTGATGGGATGCTTCATAAAGGTAATGTTTGGGTACGTCTGCCTAGGATAAGTTGTTTTCAATAGAACACATTGGTTGGATTATAGAATGGTCGAGTGGAAGTTGGATGGAAATTATTTATTCCAAATAACAACATTGTAGATGAGCAGAATGGGAGCACACAATACAACAAGGATCTGGAGAAATTCAAGGAAAACCATCTACAACATAAATAAATAAGTGAACTAAAATAGAAATGCACTAGAGTGCATAATGAATACAATGAAGTTATAATGCATATGCATTAGTAGGCATGTTGAAAGTGAATTATTGGTGCATATGGATGTGCATTTGTGCATATGTACATGCTTGAATATGGATATGGCATGCTTGTGGACTTAGAATATCCCGTTGTTATATACGTGTAATAATGATGTCACAACAATTGAGTATGAATAATGATGGATTATGTATTCAGGAAGAATGACATAGCATGGTAAAATATGTGGATGTTGTTGTTTCTTATGACTTCCATCTCTATCAAGAACCATGAGGATCGTAGGAATGGTGATCAAAAGGATGGAGGCAAAAGCTTGTGATATTTTACAAATACTAGTTGA
>JZKD02S2153283.1:6227-17057 GCA_000966675.3 Picea glauca | reverse complement strand
TGTGTTGTTTGTTTCTTGAAGTTGACCATAGGATTTTCTTCGCAAAGTTTGTCACTCATTTACAATAGCTCCCCCACGTCGTTCACGTAGAATGCAGGGTTTATCTCCAGAGCATCTGGACGTTTCTCAACCCTTGCCTACAGGTACACCTGAGGGATCTTTTGGGCAAAGAGAAGCCACAGTTGTCACCACACCACAAGTGGAACGAACTGACTCTCTAGAATGTTTTTGAATTACAAATACTCGAGAGTATTTTTGAATTCCTAGTGATTCTCAGCGCCCTTTTAGACGACCGAATTCTTCCGGAGAATTAGTTGTTACTTCTTCTGGATCACCCGTCGGGCCTTTTCCCGGTGTAGAAGGCCAAGATATTTTTTGGTCTGCAGGTGATTTCCGAAGAACCCTTTTTGGTATTGGTTCGCCTATGGTCTCCGAAATCAACCCTCCTATTTTTTCTGAGACAAAGACTGTACCATTGACTACCACTTATCACTTTACTGTCCCTATCAAAATGGCCCATCTTGCATATACTACGAGTGTCCCAACTGGGTTCACTGCAACTGATCTTGCTCCTATCAACACATAGCGAACGCCCAATGTCACTCTGAAACTACCACCCGGATACCATGCGTTGAATGCTTTGTTGAATTCTTCTATTCCAACACCTTCGCAAACCCCATCTGATTCTCCAGGTGGTCCTTTTTTTCCTGGGCATCCTATTCCCGATTTTATTCCGACACTCCCTCAATTTCCTTCTGGAAGACCTTTCTTATCTTCCACTGGAAATCCTAATCCTAGTGGCACTATCCCGTCCATTACACCAACCTTGCAAATTCCCATTGGTGGACAAGGTGGTACGATTCAACTTCCTCTTACCGGACACATTCCAATTACTACACAACCTTCGATTGGGACTCAACTTCCGGTTGGAAATTCGCCTACAAATGCTCAAAATCATGTCCCTTCTCAAGGTTACAATCCCTCAAGCTATTATCCTCTACAACCACCACCGAATCTACCTAGGTCTTCCCATTATGCCCAGACTGCTTATGGTCCTACTGGCTTTCCGATAGGGCTTCCACCCCAAAGTCACCATTACCCGCAGGTGAATCGACAGTTACCTTTTCTTTCTACTTTAGATTTTTTGGATTTTTCTATAATTTTAAATGATCATATTTGTCACTCTCCCCAATGTCCTATTATTCCAGCCAAGCTTCCCTCAGACATTCCTAAATTCGATGGCAAAGTGGGAGAGTACCCAAACAATCATGTTATGAATTTTCACCTCTGGTGCTCATCCAACTCATTGATGGATGACTCTATTCATTTACATTTTTTTCAACGAACCCTTACAGGTTCTGCTACGAAGTGGTATATTGAATTGCAGCGTGGTTTCTTCTCTGACTTCAATACCCTCGCTATGGCTTTCCTTACGCATTACCAGTTACCAATCCATTATGACACGGGAACCGAGATTTTGACTTCCTTCAAACATAACAAAGGCACTCATATATCTGATCACATCCATGAGTGGCGAAGGAGATGATGTCTCATTAAACTTGAGATCCTTGATCAGTTACTAGCAGAATGGTTTACAAAATCATTTGTGAACGAAATCGGTAAGGAGATTGCCATGGGTGGCGTAGTCATGGAAGAGCGGGCTATAAGTCGTGCTCAATATATTGATCTCGTTTATTCACAAACGAGAACTCTTTATGATTTACTACCTGATTTACCTTGTCCTATTGCTTCTAGCACTTCAACTACTCCAGCTGCCTCGCATGCAGATGACGGTGTGCTTGGTACAGCCCAAGCCCAATCACATTCTATTTCAAGAACAAACCCTAAGTCTACTTCTTCTAATGTTCAAAATTCTCCGTCTCCTGCCACTCCCACAGAAAAAACTTCTGAGGTAAATGTTGTCCAATCTAGCCCAGCTGGTAAAAACAAATCTAAAAAGGGGAGAGGCAAGAATAAGGAGGGAAAAAATAATCCTCAAGCAGAGAAACCTAAAACTACCCCTGTTGATGACCGGGATAATCACAAACCTCGATACCCTTGCCTTATCTGTGGTGATGATCACTACATGAAGGATTGTCCATGACGTGCCGAGGTCATTAAATTCCTTCAGGGAACCCCAAAACCCCCTGCACCGGTTGTCTTGTCCCAACCCTTCTCGTCTCAACAACAGGCTCAGTTGGTCATTCATGACCAACCATCCTCTTCTACTATGTCATATGTTTTGATGTGTACTGGTGATTCTAAGCAGAACAACGTTGCACTCATGACTCAAGCCAAAGATTATTCTCCATCTAAGGAGAAGGTTGACGATTTACCTCCTGCTTTGGTACAACCCTCTCCAGCGACTCCACCTACCAATGTTCCTCTTCATCTTGAATGACTGAGCCTCAACACAGTTCTGCGACCCCCCCCTAAGGGTGTTGTTCAAAAATCGTCTTTCAATCCTCATGCTCGTGCGGCCCAGAACTACAGCATTATTGAAGATCTGGCCCAGGCACCTTTAGCGATGTCAACCCTTGAAGTCCTTTAGTCTTGTCCTTCATAACGGAAGGAATTGTTGAAATCTATAGGTGGAATTGATTCGACAGATACGAATTTGATAGTCTTTGACTTGGAAGATCACATTCCAAGGTTACCCACTCAACTCACATTCCAGATACAAGTTGTTGTCTCTGACAAGAACATTTGTCGAACTGTTATTGACGAGGGTGCCTCGACTTGTGTTATGTCTCTTGCTTGTTGGAAAGCCATTGGCTCTCCTCCTTTGAATGAATCACATAACACTCTTAAAGCCCTCAATGGCTCTGGTTTTTAGCCTTACAGTGTTCTCCCTTCATTGCCTATCACGTTAGAAGGTAAAATGGTCCAANATGGATGACTCTATTCATTTACATTTTTTTCAACGAACCCTTACAGGTTCTGCTACGAAGTGGTATATTGAATTGCAGCGTGGTTTCTTCTCTGACTTCAATACCCTCGCTATGGATTTCCTTACGCATTACCAGTTACCAATCCATTATGACACGGGAACCGAGATTTTGACTTCTTTCAAACAGAACAAAGGCACTCATATATCTGATCACATCCATGAGTGGCGAAGGAGATGACGTCTCATTAAACTTGAGATCCTTGATCAGTTACTAGCAGAATGGTTTACAAAACCATTTGTGAACGAAATCAGTAAGGAGATTGCCATGGGTGGCGTAGTCACGGAAGAGCGGGCTATAAGTCGTGCTCAATATATTGATCTCGTTTATTCACAAACGAGAACTATTTATGATTTACTACCTGATTTACCTTGTCCTATTGCTTCTAGCACTTCAACTACTCCAGCTGCCTCGCATGCAGATGACAGTGTGCTTGGTACAGCCCAAGCCCAATCACATTCTATTTCAAGAACAAACCCTAAGTCTACTTCTTCTAATGTTCAAAATTCTCCGTCTCCTGCCACTCCCACAGACAAAAATTCTGAGGTAAATGTTGTCCAATCTAGCCCAGCTGGTAAAAACAAATCTAAAAAGGGGAGAGGCAAGAATAAGGAGGGAAAAAATAATCCTCAAGCAGAGAAACCTAAAACTACCCCTGTTGATGACCGGGATAATCACAAACCTCGATACCCTTGCCTTATCTGTGGTGATGATCACTACATGAAGGATTGTCCATGACGTGCCGAGGTCATTAAATTCCTTCAGGGAACCCCAAAACCCCCTGCACCGGTTGTCTTGTCCCAACCCTTCTCGTCTCAACAACAGGCTCAGTTGGTCATTCATGACCAACCATCCTCTTCTACTATGTCATATGTTTTGATGTGTACTGGTGATTCTAAGCAGAACAACGTTGCACTCATGACTCAAGCCAAAGATTATTCTCCATCTAAGGAGAAGGTTGACGATTTACCTCCTGCTTTGGTACAACCCTCTCCAGCGACTCCACCTACCAATGTTCCTCTTCATCTTGAATGACTGAGCCTCAACACAGTTCTGCGACCCCCCCCTAAGGGTGTTGTTCAAAAATCGTCTTTCAATCCTCATGCTCGTGCGGCCCAGAACTACAGCATTATTGAAGATCTGGCCCAGGCACCTTTAGCGATGTCAACCCTTGAAGTCCTTTAGTCTTGTCCTTCATAACGGAAGGAATTGTTGAAATCTATAGGTGGAATTGATTCGACAGATACGAATTTGATAGTCTTTGACTTGGAAGATCACATTCCAAGGTTACCCACTCAACTCACATTCCAGATACAAGTTGTTGTCTCTGACAAGAACATTTGTCGAACTGTTATTGACGAGGGTGCCTCGACTTGTGTTATGTCTCTTGCTTGTTGGAAAGCCATTGGCTCTCCTCCTTTGAATGAATCACATAACACTCTTAAAGCCCTCAATGGCTCTGGTTTTTAGCCTTACAGTGTTCTCCCTTCATTGCCTATCACGTTAGAAGGTAAAATGGTCCAAGTTGAAGTGGAAGTCTTCGACGCTCCTCTTGATTATAATCTTCTGCTTGGACGCAGCTGGATCGATTCCATGCGTGTAGTCGTGTCAACACTTTTTTGGGTAGTACGTTTCCCTCATCAAGGAAAGGTTGTTACCGTTGACCAATTCACCTTCTTCAATTCCGATACTCGTACTGGCAACGTGTCGTTTATCGCTAAAACCCCACGGGGTTATGAGAACGTTGGTGTAGGCCTTTTAAAAGACTCCTCGTTAATGGGTACTTTCCCCATTCCACCGCCTGATGTTCCATGCCCATCAGTTGCTTCTATCAACATGATTTCCACCATGCCTCATGAACTTCCTGTGTCTTTCCACCCTTGGATAGTCCCTGACCTTGGAGATCATTTTCTTTTTGGTGATGCAATGTCCTTAAGTCCAGTTGAATCNTAAGAAGAACAACGTTGCACTCATGACTCAAGCCAAAGATTATTATCCATCTAAGGAGAAGGTTGACGATTTACCTCCTGCTTTGGTACAACCCTCTCCAGTGACTCCACCTACCAATGTTCCTCTTCATCTTGAACGATTGAGCCTCAACACAGTTCTGCGACCCCCCCCTAAGGGTTTTGTTCAAAAATCGTCTTTCAATCCTCATGCTCGTGCGGCCCAGAACTACAGCATTGTTGAAGATCTAGCCCAGGCACCTTTAGCGATGTCAACCCTTGAAGTCCTTTAGTCTTGTCCTTCATAACGGAAGGCATTGTTGAAATCTATAGGTGTAATTGATTCGACAGATACGAATTTGATAGTCTTTGACTTGGAAGATCACATTCCAAGGTTACCCACTCAACTCACATTCCAGATACAAGTTGTTGTCTTTAACAAGAACATTTGCCGAACTGTTATTGACGAGGGTGCCTCGACTTGTGTTATGTCTCTTGCTTGTTGTAAAGCCATTGTCTCTCCTCCTTTGAATGAATCACATAACACTCTTAAAGCCCTCAATGGCTCTGGTTTTTAGCCTTACAGTGTTCTCCCTTCATTGCCTATCACGTTAGAAGGTAAAATGGTCCAAGTTGAAGTGGAAGTCTTCGACGCTCCTCTTGATTATAATCTTCTGCTTGGACGCAGCTGGATCGATTCCATGCGTGTAGTCGTGTCAACACTTTTTTGGGTAGTACGTTTCCCTCATCAAGGAAAGGTTGTTACCGTTGACCAATTCACCTTCTTCAATTCCGATACTCGTACTGGCAACGTGTCGTTTATCGCTAAAACCCCACGGGGTTATGAGAACGTTGGTGTAGGCCTTTTAAAAGACTCCTCGTTAATGGGTACTTTCCCCATTCCACCGCCTGATGTTCCATGCCCATCAGTTGCTTCTATCAACATGATTTCCACCATGCCTCATGAACTTCCTGTGTCTTTCCACCCTTGGATAGTCCCTGACCTTGGAGATCATTTTCTTTTTGGTGATGCAATGTCCTTAAGTCCAGTTGAATCCGCCTATCAGGCCATTCAATCGGAAACACCTTCTACCCCCTCTCTTGATGAGTTGTCTCTCGATCCTTTTCGTGTTATTTTTCCCACTGACGAGATGATCATGTCTGCCATGGAGGACACCCCTTGGGACGATGGGCATCATTGTTCCATACTCTTTCTGGAACAACACACTCTTGAGAACTACCAACAGATTTCGACTCTGTCGACCGTTGTTGTCATCTCGATGGTTCCCGTGATTACACACGATGTGTTTGCTGAAGGGAACTTAAGTAATATCTCGCCCACGATTCCCATTGACATATCCATAAAACCTGGGATTGTTGAAAATGTCCATATTGGTGCTTCGTGTTCTTCCGACGAAATCATCACCTATACATCTCTTTTCAAAGTATTTCGTGACATCTTCGCCTGGAGCTACGAAGAGATGCCAGGTATCGACCTTGCAATTGTTGTACATGAGATAAAGACATACCTCAGAGCTAAACCCGTCTGGCAATGACTTCGTCCAGTTCACCCACATAAAGCGGTTTCTATCAAGCTTGAAGTTGAAAAACTTTTGAAAGCCGACTTTATTTATCCGGTGGCTCTTAAAGAATATGGGTTTCCAATCCTGTCCCAATTGACAAGCAAGGTGGCAGTATTCGTGTATGTGTTGATTATAGGGATATTAACAAAGCTTGTCCCAAGGACAAATTTCCTACCCCCTTCATCGATCAGATTGTCAATGAATGCACCAGAAGTGAAATCTTCTCCCTCATGGATGGTTTCTCCGACTATAATCAAATTAACATTGCTCCTGAGGATCAACATAAGACTGCTTTTATTTGTCCTTGGGGTACTTTTGCCTATCGGAAACTCCCCTTCGATCTTAAGAATGCAGGTGCAACTTTTCAACGTGATATGTCTTATGCTTTTCATGATATAAATCATATCGTTCAACCCTATTTGGACGATTTACCAGCTCATTCTATGCGCAGAGTCGATCACCCTACCCACCTCCAAGCCATTTTCGTTCGATGTCGATTCTATTGTATATGTTTAAATCCTCATAAGTGTGTTTTTTGTGTATAATCTGGCCGTCTTCTAGGTTTTATCGTTTCACGTCAAGGGATCTGGGTGGATCCTATTAAGGTTGAGGCGATCCTTAATCTCCCTCCTCCTTCTACACTGCGCCAGTTGTAAAGTTTGCAGGGGAAAGAAAACTTTCTTCGTCATTTTATCCCTAATTACGCCGAAATCACTCGTGGTTTTATGCGGATACTAAAGAAATATTCAGAGTTCATCTGGGATACCATTTCCAACAATGCTTTTGAAGCTTTGAAGTTGTCCCTAACATGAGCTCCACTTCTCTTTCCTCCCGATTACAGTCGCAATTATTTCCTTTATCTTGTTGCCTTGGAGTACACTATTGGCATGGTTCTCATCCAAGAGGATGATGCGCACGATGGACATGTTATTTACTACTTGAGTCGAAGTCTCACACCTACTGAAATCAATAATCAACATGTCGAAAAACTGGCCATGGCTGCCGTTCAAGCCGTCAAACGCTTCCGGCACTATATCCTCTCACAAAAGACTACGATGATTTCTCATTGCAACCCTATGAAACATATTTTGACACGTCAATTGCTAGGGGGAAAATACTCCAAATGGATTGTGATACTTCAGGAGTTTGACTTGGAATTTGACCACGCCAAGTCCAAGAAATCCTTAGTTTTTGCTGAGTTGATATGCAATTTTCCTCACTCTGCAATGGAAAATGTAGCGGTAGATTCATTCCCTGATGAATCTCTTTTCCTTATTAGCACTGACGATATTTGGTATGGGGATATCATTTTATATCTCCAAACCCAGACTTTCTAGCCTACTTTGTCTAGTACTGAATGACGTTGCATAGGCTATCAAGCTCGTCAATACATTATCCTCGAGGATACTCTTTACCGTCGGGGAATTGACTCTGTTTTTCGACGTTGTCTAATGTTCGATGAAGATGAGAAAGATATGAATGAATTCTATTCTGTAGCATGTGGTGGTCATATTTCTGGGTATGCTATTGCCCAGAAGATATTACGCGCAGGGTATTTTTCGCCTTCTTTGTTTACCGAATACATTACCGTCGTTCAGAAATGCCATGCCTACTAGACCTACAATCAAAAACTTCGGTCACATCCTGCTCCTCTTCATCCTGTGGTATCAGTTGGTCCTTTTGTGAAATGGGGCATCGATTTCATGACATGTCACCCTCACTCGGCTGGGGGGCATGGTTACATCATTGTAGTCGTTGATTACTTTATGAAATGGGTCGAGGCGATGCCGACATTAAACAATACTAGAAAGACTACAACCTTGTTTCTTTTTAATCACGTGATAGCTCATTTTGGAGTTCCCCAAGCTATCGTCACTGATCACTGAAGAAGTACTATGCATAAATCATATGTGCACAAGTACTTGTATTATTAATGTATCATACTTTTTGTGTGTTACTATAGTTTGCTTTGGTCATTATCTGGTCTCTGCCCTTATGTGACGTTGTGTTTGATTTCCAGATGTCGAAGTCTTCGCTACCCTATATAGGCTTTGTTGATGGTGCTAGCCGTAGTACTCGGAACCTTGATTCCACTGTGTGGGCAATCTATGCCCCAACAAACGAACTTGTATCTTTACAAGGTGTGTGCCTCGACCATGCGACCAACAACATTGCAGAGTATAGCGCCATTATTGAATTATTGGTTGATGCTATCTCGCTTGGAATTTTTCATTTGGTTGTGCGACTTGACTCGCAACTTGTAGTACTACAGTTAAGTAATGTCTACTCTATTCGAAGTCCTACTTTGTTACGGGTGTATTTGCGAATTCGCCTTTTGGAACGTTATTTTGATCACATTGAATATCAACATATTCCTAGATGTCTAAATACATTAACATATGCATTGGCTAATTATGTATTGTACAGACATTTGAATCATTTATAAGTCAAACATAACAAAATTCACACAATATAAAGCAAACTGGTAGAAGCCGTCTGTATATATAACGATCAAAAAAGTTTTTTACAAAAGTTTGTTCGAAGACCAAAATGTCAAAATTTGAAGCTTATAGCTTCTACAAAGTGACGTCATGGATGACGTTCATGGTAACACACGAATTCCCTAGCAACCCTACAGAGAATTCGACTCATAGATGTTGATACCCCTACAGTATGACACTGATCACATCGTGAAACCTCTTCCAAAGTCATGTCTGGAATGTTTGCAGTCAAGCCCTCTAGATTTTGTTCTACCACTTGATAATCCTCAGCATACTGTGGTGCTACCTCTACCTCTCCTTGCCGCTTGATGGGAGAAGTGCTGGGAGGTCTGTAAGGTCCAATATCTGTGTTATCAACAAATTATTTCGTATTAGTCTTTGGACAAACATATAAAACAAAAACATTTGAATATGATAAAAAAATTCAAAAACATTTAAAAAGAGAAAATGTCTGTACTTATTACCAAGGTCCCCCCACTAAGCATCCTCTTGTAATACCAAATACGGATCTCCTCAGAAATCCATCCCAGCATAAGTATAGTCATCAACCATCAAAATCTGTGGTTGAAGCCAGTCAAAGAAAGTATCATCATATCTTATGATCGATCCTGCTACGTGCTAGGCCATGAGCCGACACCATCTCAACATTTGCGGATCCCTAGGAGCCTGTAAATTCCACTCCACCTGTAGCCTCAGTAATGGGACCCGCTCAAGGAAGAAGGATACCATCAAATATCCATACCCAAATTTCTTTAGGTCACCTCGCATACATTTGGTCAATTGCTTCTTTATACTGCGAAGCACAACATCTGCCCAGTTGAACACTCGAGGCTCAGTACACTCAATAGCGTACTGGAAGTAGCTATGTAATTCCATATGAGGAGCAGAACTCCCAACCATCCAGGCTATAGTGAAAAGGATAGTATGGAGGGTTAAGTCTCGTACCCCCCAGATAGCCACTTTTCCTTTCTTTCTCTCAGCCTCAGGGACGCAGTGTAAATTGCAGTACTCACTCATCTTTAGCCCACCACCTCTACTACCAGTCAGGCTCACATAGTAACCCCGCCGTGAAAAACCAATAAAAAAGTAAATGTCCTCAATGTCTAAGGACAGTGTGTGGACCCCCACACGAAACACCTACTGATCCGGGTCCCACATACGCACTAGGTACTCTAAAAGTCTGACTTGGGCCCTCATGCCCGGGATGTGAAAGTACTTCAAGAGCCCATAGTCTCTCAAAGCATCTATGGTAGGTGGATGATTTTTGGCCATTGCATTGTCCTCTTCATGTTCCCTTTCACGCCACTCAAGCACCATGTTAATGGCCAATTATCTGCACAAGGAACACAATAAGAGGATTAATAACTTTTTTCATGATTTGGATCTTTTTCATTGGGTAAAAATTTAAATTTTTTTTGGGCTTTGCCGTTCTTGCAGGTTCCCTGTGTGCACAGTGCGAGAACCTCACTGGTGGCTTAAATCTCACCTGCGAGAATCCCATATAGCCTGCCTGCGAGAATGTTAGCGCGCAGGCAGGGCCTAGAAAACCAACTTAAAAATGAAAATTCAACCAATGAAATTGTAAATTTAAACCATGAAAATGTCAAGGACGAAGAACCTACCTTAATGTCGCAGACAGCTCGCTAAATGGTCTCTCGTAGCTCCCGCAAATTGACGCCAAACTTGGAGGGTAAAAGAGGGGTTTTTTGAGCTCAATAGTGGAAATGTAAAAATGGTGTGGTAAAAAGAGTGTTTACTCCTTTTTATTTACTTTTACTATATCATTTTGGTTTTTTATGATTATTTATCAATTAAACCCTAATCCCTAATGTCATGTTGAGTGTAATTCTAG
>JZKD02S2153260.1:458411-469396 GCA_000966675.3 Picea glauca | reverse complement strand
ATTGATGCCTTCACTTCCCCCAATGTTATTGTAATAAATATTTCTGCCATCTAGTCATTTCATGCCTACTCCTTCTCTCCCTATCTCCTTAAACAATACTTTCATTATTATATTCAACAGATATATGCTACCTAGTAACCTTGTTTTATTTTGTAATAAATAAAATCGTTTATGATTTTATTTCCTTCAAACAAATAGACAAACTTGAAAAGGCTTGACTATAAGATGAAAAATTAACTTGATATGTATTAATATACAATGTATAAATCAAAATTAATATATTTCATTCATACATATAAATTTTCATTATTATTAAACATACCCCTTAAGTGGGCGAATGAGAATACCAGAGTAATTTGGGGGAGGTTTTATATTAATGTTGTTATTTGAGATTATATATATATATATATATATATATATATATATATATATATATATATATATATATATATATATATATATATATATTGCAATTAAAATGAAATTGTATTTGAACTTTGAGAGAGGTTTCATATTAATGTTGTTAATTGTGATTATAAATATATTGCAATTAAAATGATTGTATTTGAAGTTGGGTCACTATTTTAATGATGTTGGGCTCATGCCCCCAAGGCATCTCAACTTGTATAAAGGAAACATGGAACAGTTCACCACTCCTTCCATTGAGGAGACAAACAGAGACAAACAACAGTTGGTATTACAACCTTTTACCTCAACCCTTTATGCCCCCCCTTTTGTGCACCTAAATAGTGTGCCCACTACCATCCATAAGCAAAGACCTTACATAAAGCTCGTAAAGCACCATCTATCTTCCCTCTGTGCATGTCTCTAAACACATGTTTCTATTTATTAGAATTAACTTAAATGTTTTTAAAAGACATCCATGTTTTTCATGAAGTTGTTATTTTTCTCAACATTACTTAGTATACTAATTGGTTGTGAATAGGTCATCCACATTATTGGTGAAGCTATGCATTTTACTCAACATTGCTTACTCGAAATCATTTTTAAACACTACCCATGTTATTGACAAAGTTGTCAATTTTCTTAACATTTAAGTAATAATAATGTATTTATATGTAATAAAACTCATTAATGCCACTTTAAGAACCAATGAGAGACAAACTCCTATAATTGAAGAACATTCCCTTCATACCTAACTTCTTCTCCATGTCCAAAAGGTTAATTGATTTATGTATTGTATGAAGTAGATATTAAGTTTACATCTGCAATAAAAGGGGACCCTCCAAGCATGAGACATGTGAATTTTATTACTAAGGTCTGTACTTGGGAACCCTGAGGCAGTGCCGCCAGAAGCATCGACATGTCTCAATGAAGGTGATGAAGATTTGGGCACATTAGATATTGGAAGGATTGAATTATCTTCATAATCATAACCATTGCATAATTCATAAAGATCTAAATTGCAACAATATATTCGTGAATATTAGTACTGATGTTTTGAAGCTCGGGAATATGTGTTTTGTTGCTATTGTGGAAAATGATCATGTTGCACACACTATCATTGGTACACCAAAATTCATTGCTCCATAATTATATGGAGAGGATTATAATCAACATGTAGATGTTTAATCATTTAGCATGTTCTTACTGGAGATGGTTACTATGGAGATTCCTTACAGTGAGTGCCATAATGTTGCTTAGATTTATAAGAAGGTGAGTTTTGGTATAAGATATGCATCATTGGCAAAGGTTACCAATTCAAAAGTGAGACAATTTATTGAAAAATATTTGGTGGTAGTGTTAGTGATGCCTTGTGTTATAGAACTTCTGATGGGCACTTTTTTAGAGGACTCCAAGTGAGCACCTAGTACATGTACATGCTAGACTGCATACTCTTGATCAAAATGAACTTGTATAATAATATTTTGTGTTTTTCTACAATTTTTTGAAGTTTAATGCAAAACAAATCACATAATGTACTATGTAATTTCCAGAGTAAAGTGTTGGAATTATGTACTAAAAGTTAACTTGAAGTGAGTATAAACTATAAATAAAAATGCATAAATCACACTCTAGGACTTTCAGATTTAAGAATATTACATACATTTCTAGATGATAAAGTAATGAAATATCAATACAAATGAAATTAACAACAAAATTTCTTATATCTATCTCTTAAAAATATTTTAAAGTAGTAGTTGTATGTAGCCCAAAACTAAAAACTAAAATAATTATAAAATACTTGAAACTTTAATAATATATTACTTATGTATAGTCTAAAAGAAAAATAGAAATGAAAATGGCTACTCCACTTTTTGAAAAGTTTAGGTACAATTGGATAGATCTAGATGTTAATAACTATTAACAATACCATACATGTGTAAATTGAAGTTTTGAAAACCCTTCTAAAATAAATTGATAAATAAAAATTGTGATATATTAGTCATGTCCATTACACTCCAAAGTATAATTGAATTCTAACACACATTCTCTTTGATGCAGGAGCATCACTCCACCTCAACAAATGCGTCAACACGCCAACACGCAGACGTGCAATGGAGAAAGAGAGAGGCACCGACCCTCCCATTTTTAAAATTTGAAATATGATCCAATACCGATTTTTGTGTTGTAAGGCTATAAGAGCCAGGCCATACCTTTGTACAGGTAGTGGTTGGATTGCCTTAAATGGTTACTTGTAGCAGGTCCAGATCGTAGTCAGGTCTGGATAAACATTTATGGAATGTAGCCGTAGGAGTATGGTGTCGTAGCTGAGATAGTGATGGCACTAAGGCAGTGAAGAGGATTAAGCTCTTAGAGCCCTCTTTTGTAATAAGCAGAGATGAGATAATGATAGGAAGGCCTTAGGAGGTCTTAGAAGTTCTGAGAGAGAGCTTGAGAGAACTGAGACTCTGTTATAGTCCAGTTTTTGTAATCATCTGTATAGACACACAGAGATAATAGAAAAGAAGTTTTTCCTGCATATCGTGTGTTTATGTATATGTATGCTTTATATGTTTTTATACATTTTCATGTTTGAATGCATAGATTGATGAAATATTGAATGAGTTTCAATTGTTTCTCTCATTTGAGTTCCATAAGTGCAAGGTGTGCACATAGTCCGCAAAGGGTGCATTGAGAGAGGTGGGTTAACCACAGGGAAGCTTAGGAGAGGTACCATTGAACCTTCATAAGTGGAAGTGAAAGGAGTGCATAGGAAGAACTCTTTGTCAATTTCATAGAGAAGGAGAGTTATTGAGAACTCGGTCTAGCTCTGCCAGGTGGGCATTGAGCCAGTGCAAGTGTGCATAGAGGAACTCTATGTTGAGTTCGGTAAGAAACAAAGTTACTAAACACTCTGTGAGGAAAATCTATGCAAGGTGTGCATCGAGATAGGAGAATGCCAAGAGGGTGAGAATAATTTATTTTAAAGAAATCCTTTGGATCTGAGTTTGACGAAATCCCAGAAACGCAAGGAGTGTGTGGGAGATAGAAACCTTCGAGGAGGTCAAGCTCAAAAGGGATAATGCAGAGAATACGAAGGAGTCGGACTTATTCTAAGTCTTAAAATCTCAAAAGAAAGATAACACTGCAAGAGTGAAGCGGGACCAAGAGTCGGGTTCGCATGAGAAATTTCAAAGGTCGAGATATTTGGATGTGGACTAAGTCTTCCAAGTCAGGAGAAGCCTAAAGATCAGGAGGAGGAACGACCACAACCATCAGATTGGTTGTGAGGAGGAATCTGGACCATCAAATTTGAGTTCAGTGAACATAAGGAGTGCAGAGGAAAGAATGGACCCCATCTATTGGATCTGAGTGTGAAGGATCGACAATCGTCTGATCAAAGGAAGGTACATGAGTATTAATGATCGCATGCACAGGAGAGAGAATATCTCAAGGTTCGAGACTTGAGATTTCCAAAGCCGGAGAGCCGGAAGCTCGAAGTGAAATATCAGTCATTGATCGAACAGGAGAATCTGAACCGTCAAATATCGTGAGTTCGGGAGGAGGCAAGTTTGAAAATTGAGATTCCCGAAGCGCGGAGAGCCGAAGGGCCAGAACAAATCTGGACCATTGGATCTAGAGGGAATATGTGTCAATGGGTCGGAAGATCCAGGGGAAGGCGAAGGTTGAAGTGTTGAAACACTCGAAGAGCCAAGAGCCGTTGATCTGTGAGGGGACACTTGTCACCAGATCACGAGCTCCAGGGAAAGTTACACTGGAGTTTCGGTTTGAGAATTTAAATAGCTGAAACCTGAAGACCCGAAGTAAATCTGGACCGCCAGATCTAGAAAGGGTACGTGGCGAAAGATCGTGAACTCTGAGAGAAAGTAATCTGGGAGAAAAGTGAAGGAGAAGTTCGAGGTTTGACATCGCTGAAGCCTGAATAGCCGAAGTGGACGATAGTTGTTGATCTAGGTTGGACAGGTGTCACTAGATCGTGAACTCTGGAAGGATTCGCTCTGGAGGTTTGTACATGTTGAGATTTGAAATCGACGAAGGCCGAATTCCCGAAACCGATGAGAGTTGTCGATGTGAAGGAGGACACGCGACGTCAGATCTAGAACTCCGGAAGAAAGCAGAGGGGAAAAGGTCTGAAGACCCAGAGAAGATATCGATTGTTGATCGAGGAGGGAGTCGTAGGACCGTTGATCTGATCGAAAAGGCCAAAGTCCTGAAGCAAGAGCACAACCGTTGATTGGGGAGGATAGGTGTCAGTAGATCTTCCACTCTAGAAGATAACCAATCAGTAGGGGCAAGGATTTGAGAATCGAGATTCCCGAAGGCCAGACTCACGGAGGAGATACTGGTCGTAGATCCAAGAGACAGGTGGCAACAGATCTTCCACTCTGGGATATTGCCACATAGAGGAGAGTGGAGTTTGAGAGTTGAAACTCCTGAAGGCCGAAAAGGCAGAGTCAATGACAATCGTTGATCCAGAGGGGAGTTACGTGTCGACAGATCGTGGAGATTTGGGGAGACGCATGGAAGGAGAAAGGAAGAGCGGAGCAGAGATTTGATAACAGTCGTTGATCGTGAGGTAATGCCGAGAGGCAGAAAATTGACAGACAAAAGGGATTGTGGGGCTAGGACATGCTCAGATAATAATATTCCTTGATCGGGCCGCAATTTCAACCACTATTTTAGTGAAGGGATACGTGGCAGCACGAGGAGGATTGCAGGGCGAAAAGCAGGTTGGTTTGAAACCACTCTCGCTCGCGCTTGCAATCGCACATTAGCACAAGGGCATGAACCAGGGTCGTAAGAAGGAAGGGGCTAGTGAAGAGGAGCTAGAACGTGCAGACAGAGGGTGCGGGTGTCACGAGACCTGCGCCAAAAGGAGGAAAGGGGCTTGTGCATATTTGATTTGGGTTAAATCAAGAGCCCTAAGAGTCGATCCGACTCAACAATTGGAATGATCCAGAGACCGGGAGGTTGCAGAACCCCAGGAGGATGAGGGGGTCTGCATCAGGTGGTATTAGAGCCTAAATTTATTTTCTGCAGATCGTAGGCAAAGGGGCGAGATGGTGACATGAGATACTCTGATACCAGGTAGTATCAGAGATTGATCTTTGTCTATATACTTCAGGCGAAGGAAATGAAGGAGATAGTGTGACTACATCAGGTAGTATCAGAAGGCCTAATTTTTTTTGTAGACAATAGACAAGAAAGAGGTGAAGGGAAAGTAGGGCACTGATGCTCTGTGAGAAGGGTTTTGCACGCACGCAGCAACAAATTTTAAACATCCAGTTGAACTGCAAGAGAAGATGGAGATGCTCATGGATGAAGAGTGATCCATAGACTTGCCAGGAGGGCAGGTAAAAGGTGGGAATGGATACTGAAGGCCATGGATGTGGTCAAAGAGAAGGCCGCAAGAAGAAGAAAAATCCAAAGATGGATCTAGAGTTCAATCAGATAAGAGCATGAATGGAGAAACTTGCATTTAAAATGCAGCAGGATGCAAAAGCACATTGGGTGCGTGAATGGCCCATGAAGAAGAGGGTGAAGTGGCCAGTAAACAAATTTTTGGCCAGAGGATAGTGAAGGTTGATGAGAAGGTGGCTGAGGCATACTGAAAACTTCAGTGAACCAGAGGAGGAACTGATTCACATTTTTGAACCAAAGACTGGGAGAAATCTCAACGACGAGGGGGAGAAGAGATCAAATGAAGATCTCATAAACTGCCACGTGGGCAGAAATGGACTTTCGAATTGCCAAGTGGGTAATGGAAAGAGATCAAGTGGAGGTCTTGAGTACTTCCAGAGGAGCAGTGATGAAATTTCAGATTGCCAAGTGGGCAATGAGATGGGATCAGTTGATCTCATAGACTGCCAGGTGGGCAACATAAAATTACCAAATCGCTAGGTGGGCAGGGAGAAATAAATGAGATTGTCTAAAAGTATCAAGAGCTTAGAAGTGAGTTCAGGTCAGCAAGGACTGCTGATAGATGAAGATTCATGTGGATTTGCAGACCACGTGAATGAAGATGATGACAAGTCAAAAAATTTCACCATCCAAGAGGAGGATCGAAGGAGAATTCTAATTATTGGAGGGATCAAGGAATTCCTACCAAACAACCAAATGAAGCCAGTGCACATGAAAAAAGGGCAACAGCAAGGGAAGGACAACCAACAATGACTGTCGTGATGAAGGAGTAGGTATCAGAATCTGCCTGAGGAAAAGAAGAAGAGGAGCACACAGTTGATATGATCACTCAATGGGAGATAAAATTGAGGATGTTGGAGGATTGGTTGGACAATCCAAAACTAGAAGATGGTTGCCAGAAGACAATCATGCAAAATTCAGGAAAAGAGCATTCGACATAATTGCTCAAAATTTTCATCTAGGAAGATGAAAAGGAAATGATTGTAGCACTGGAGCCTGCAGCAGAAGAGGGAGCAGACAGCATAGACTTTGCTGAGCTGCATGAGGAATTAGAATCCCTAGAAAGAGGTAGGCACATCCAACAAGTTAAGTTGGATATAGATGGAGGAGCATACCAGCCAGAGGAACGGTTGGAGGGAGTTTGGGATACAACAACACAAGAGGAACTGACCGAAGCTAACCTGTCAAAGAAAGAAGTTGAGAAACAACTCAGTAGTGAGACTGCATAACTGGAGCCTGCAGTAGGGTGGCAAGATAATGCCACAAAAGAAGAAGAAAATGATATGGGGGATCAAGATGATCTACCCACTGAGGAGAAGGAAGTGTAGCAGAGAAGACTGCGTAAGAAGAGCCAACCATTGGAGTAGCTGAATAGAGTGATAGAGGAAATCAGGAAGATGATGTTGAAGTCAGCATAAGCAGTCAGCAAAAGGGAACTGAACAGAAGAAATAATGCCATAGCAGCAGGGATGAAACATAAGAAGAAAAATATGTAGCAGTAGCAACAAGATAGCTGGAGAGGAGCAAGAGGACAACTCCAGAAGAGAGTTTCGGATCCAGGAGGATTTCAACACTGGAGAAGAGGAGCTCATGAGCAGGGACTCATGTTTTTCCTAGCAGTGGATTCTGATGCAGGAGCATAGCTCCACCTTAGAAAATGCACCAGCACACCAAGACGCAGACGTGTAATGGAGAAAGGGAGAGGCACCAACCCTCCCATTTTTAAAATTCGAAATATGATCCAATACAGATTTTTGTGTTGTAAGGCTGTCAGAGCCAAGCCATACCTTTGTATAGGTAGTGGTTTGATTTCCTTAAATGGTTACTTGTAGCAGGTCCAGATCGTAGTCAGGTCTGGACAAACATTTTATGGAATGTAGTCGTAGGAGAATGGTGTTGTAGCTGAGATAGTGATGGCACTAAGGCGGTGAAGAGGATTAAGCTCGTAGAGAACTCTTTTGTAATAAGCAAAGAGGAGAGAATGATAGGGAGGCCTTAGGAGGTATTAGAAGTTCAGAGAGAGAGCTTGAGAGAACTGGGACTCTATTATAGTCCAGTTTTTATAATCATCTGTATAGACACACATAGATAATAGAAAATCAGTTTTTTCTGCATATCATGTGTTTATGTATATGTATGATTTATATGTTTTTATGCATTTTCATGTTTGAATGCGTAGATTGATGAAGTATTGAACAAATTTCAATTGTTTCTCTCATTTGAGTCCAAAAGTGCAAGGTGTGCACATAGTCTGCAAAGGGTGTGTTGACAGAGGTGAGTTAACCTCAGGGAAGCTCAGGAGAGATACCGTTGAACCTTCATTAGCAGAAGTGCAAGGAGTGCACAGGAAGAACTCTTTGTCGAGTTCAGAGAGAAGGAGAGTTACTGAGATCTCGTTCAAGCTCTGCCAGGTGGGTATTGAGTCGGTGCAAGTGTGCACAGAAGAAATCTGTGTTGAGTTTGGTAAGAAACAGAGTTACTGAACACTCTGTGAGGAAAATCTCTGCAAGGTGTGCATCGAGGCAGGAGAACGCCAAAAGGGAGAGAAGAATTTATTTTAAAGAAATCCTTCGGATCTGAGTTTGACGAAATACCAGAAACACAAGGAGTGTGTGGGAGATTGAAACCTTCAAGGAGGTCAAGCTTAGAAGGGATAACACAGAGAATGCAAAGGAGTTGGACTTATTCTAAGTCCTAAATCTCAAAGGAGAGATAACACTGCAAGAGCGAAGCGGGACCAAGAGTCAGGTTCGCAAGAGAAATTTCAAAGGCCAAGATATTTGGACATGGACTAAGTCTTCCAAGTCATGAGAAGTCTAAAGCTCAGGAAGAAGAACGACCACAAACATCAGATTGGTTGTGAGGAGGAATCTGGATTGTCAGATTTGAGTTCAGTGAATAGAGGGAGTGCAGAGGAAAGAATGGACCACATCTGTTGGATCTGAGTGTGAAGGATCGGCAACCGTCTGATCATAGGAAGGTACACGAGTCTTAATGCTCGCATGCATAGGAGAGAGAATCTCTCAAGGTTTGAGACTTGAGATTTATGAAGCCGGAGAGCTGGAAGCTCGAAGTGAAATCTCATTCATTGATCAACCAGGCGAATCTGAACTGTCATATCTTGTGAGTTCAGGAGGAGGCAAGTTTGAAACTTGAGATTCCCGAAGCGTGGAGAGCTAAAGGGACGAAACGAATCTGGACCATTGGATCTAGAGGGAATACGTGTCAACGGGTCAGAAGATCCAGGGGAAGGTGGAGGTTGAAGTGTTGAAACACCCAAAGGCCAAATAACTGAAGAGCTAAGAGCCGTCAATCTGTGAGGGGACACTTGTCACCAGATCGTGAGTTCCAGGGAAAGTTACACTGGAGTTTCAGTTTAAGAATTGAAATAGCTAAAACCTGAAGACCAAAGTAAATTTGGACTGTCAGATCTAGAAAGAGTATGTGGCGAAAGATCGTGAACTCCGGGAGAAAAGTGAAGGAGAAGTTCGAGGTTTGACATCGCCGAAGATCGAATAACCGAAGGAGACGATAGCCGTTTATCTGGGTTGGACAGGTGTCACCAGATCGTGAACTCTGGAAGGATTCACTCCGAAGGTTTGTGTTTGTTGAGATTTGAAATCGCCGAAGGCCGAAGTCCTAGAACCAATGAGAGTCATCGATGTGAAGGAGGACACGTGGCGTCAGATCTAGAACTTCGAAAGAAAGTAGAGGGAAAAAGTTTCGAAGACCCGAAGAAGATATCGATCGTTGATCTAGGAGGGAGTTGTAGGACCGTTGATCTGATTGGAAAGGCCAAAGTCCCGAAGCGAGAGCACAACCATTGATTGGGGAGGATACGTGTCAGCAGATCTTCCACTCCAGAAGATAACCAGTCAGGAGGGGTGAGGATTTGAAAATCGATATTCCCAAAGGTCAAACTCACGGAGGAGATCCTAGCCGTAGATCCAAGGAGATAGGTGGCAACAGATCTTCCACTTCGAGAGATTTCCACATAGAGGAGAGTGGAGTTTGAGATTGAAACTTCTGAAGGCTAGAAAGGCAGAGTTAACGAAAATTGTTAATCCAGAGGGGAGTTATGTGTCGATAGATTGTGGAGATCTGGGGAAATGTGTGGAAGGAGGAAGGAAGAGCGGAGCAGAGATTCGATAGCAGTTGTTGATCACGAGGTAGCCCCAAGAGGTATAAAATCGATGGACAGAAGGGATTGCAGGGCTAGGACATGCTCAGATGATAATATTCCTTGAGCGGGCCACAATTTCAACCACTGTTTTAGTGAAGGGATACGTGGTAGCATGAGGAGGATTGCGGGGAGAAAAGAGGGTTGGTTTTAAACCACTCTCGCCCACGCCCGCAATCGCACATTAGCACAAGGGAACAACCCAGGGTTGTATGAAGGAAGGGGCTAGTGATGAGAAGCTAGTGCCCACAAACTGAAGAGCGCTAGAACACGCAGACAGAGGGTGCGGGTGTCACAGGACCTGTTCCAAAAGGAGGAAAGGGGCCTGTGCATATTTGATTTGGGTTAAATCAAGAGCCCGAAGAGTTGATCCGACTCAACAATTGGAACGATCCAGAGACCAGGAGGTCACAAAATCCCAGGAGGGGAGGGGGGCTGCAACACTCTTCTAGAATTTTAAGTAAGAATTTGTCAAAACTATTTAATATCACCTAATTAATTTTAACTTAATCAAAAATATTATTATATATTTATATGATTAGATAAACACAATTTTATACTAAATTTGAACTTCATTTAAAATCTGAAATTCACACAAATAGTTTTTGAAAATAATGTTTAATTTTCATACCCTTATATGTTGCATTTACATTACATTATATTTAATAATGATAAGCTTCTTGAGAGTTGTATTAATAACCTTTAGGAATGAGCATAATTTCCTAATTATCCAAGTTTAGTTTAACCTTTAGGTATGAGTAGAGTTTCACAATGATATGGGTTTTGTCCAATTCAATCCAAATATTCAAAATCTTGTTCAAATAAGAACTCTAACTTCCTAAATCACCCAATTGTCATATTGAGAAATAATGAGAAAATAGTCTATTATAAGATTACAATTAAGAGAACTCATAATGACACCTATATTAACTAAAAATTATTCCTATAAAATTTAAAG
>JZKD02S2153260.1:441871-452229 GCA_000966675.3 Picea glauca | reverse complement strand
ATCAAAATTTTATATTGCTTTGTAAAATCTAAAATATATGTTAATCCAAATAAAACGTTAAATTAAAATAATTTTTTAATTAATTTTAAAATATACCAATTCAAATTTTATTACAATTAAATTAATTGATATGTTGACTATATGAAACTTAAATTCTATACATAAAAGTTAAATTATAATTGATTTTTAATTCTCCCACTGGGGTTTCCTCCCACTGGGCATCTTTGTTCAAAGGCCTAAGTGAAGCTCTTATTCAGAGACAGGTCGGTTCTTGCAACGAAGGAGAAATTGTACAAGCTATTCATGAATTGATCAACCCCCAAACATTAATGCAACCCATTAAATATCTGTCAGAGCATTAATGGTGATGGAGAGTAAATATAATTGGTGAGAGCATTGATGGGAGCATGGGAATAATTTAAAGGCGGAGGCCATTCTTATGGAGAATTTTTTTTTTTTACAGTTTTCCCTATCCAATTTTTTTTATGTAAACAGGGTTGGAAAGGAAGTCAATAAAAAGATGACATGGAAGGAGCAGACAGGTCCGGTTTGGGTATCGAGAAAGGCACAAACAGAGAGAATGAACAATGTAAACAACCTTGGAAAGGAAGTCAATAATAAAGACGAATTGGTAGGAGGAGACACATTCAAAACCAAAGAAAGAGGACTTGGCAAGATGATAGATGTTCAAAACTAGATGGGTGGTTTGGAATAATCTTAGGGGTGAATAGTAATGGTGGTTTTTCAAAACCTGTCAACCAGTTGACAGGTTTTTTGCAAAATCTATCTCTAAGATATGCCTTTGACATAATAAATTCATGATTTGTAGGTTAGTGATGAACTGTTGTCTTAGTTGAATACTATATAAATTCATGATTTGTAGGTTAGCTATGGATCTCAGAATTGTAATAGTAATCCCCAAAGGTTCTATTGGGCATGTGTGCCACATCTCCTCAGTGTTCTCATGACGAGTGTTGAAAAAATAGATTAGGAGACTTCCCACTCTTTCTACTTCAAAGGGGAAGACATGAGTTAGTTTAAGGAAACTCGTTGTAAAAGCTGTAAGTTCTTGCTAATACCAATTTGGTTTAGGTGGCATTTTGAATCTCAATCCCTACAATGATAGTGTTAACCTTTTATACAATTAATTTAAGCGTTGAATTTCTTTGTATGCAAGTTCCATAAAGAGGAGGACTACTCAAAGCTAAAAGGACAATCACCAAACACAAGTTTCATCTTAATGACAATTTTTTTTATAGATTTCCATGATTCTCCATTCTTGGAACTAAACTTCTATCTATTGATTACAACAACTAGCCAACCTAAGCTATATGTATACATATAAATTCAACATATAGATTTGATTATGGATATTTTCACCAATTGCGCAATAGGAATTTCCATTGAATTCATTCATAATATCAAATAAATGACAAATTTACCTTTGTGGAGGAAAATGGGTGTCAAAGAGCTAAGAGGACACAAAAGTGAATAATATGTGAAACAATAAGAAAAACATGGATAGTACAAAAACTAACTGCTTTGTAGACCCATACCTTCTTTCGTGGTGTGTTTCTAACCATTTTGTTCTCTTCTATAGCTAATTCCCATCCACCTATTAGAATTTAAAAAAGGAACTACTACACCCTCCATGCACTTTCTCCGCCATCAAGTGTCAACCCTATGCACATAAATGCATAAATTTGTGAATATCAACGAACATGCGATAGCGCTTAATATTACGAGGAACATGGAGCAATCAAAATCAAATTTGTTGCCATGATTACACATCAATATATAAGGTGGGGAAAGAATATAACCTCTTTGCATACCTTACATGTTGGACATCCCTTGCTTTCTTATAAAACATCTATCTAATAATTTTGTGTTTTATTATAAATCTACTTTTTTAAACATTTAGATTTTCTTATCACATAGATTTTCTTAAACATTTAGATTTTGTGTTGGATTTTCTTATCACATAGATTTTCTTAAACATTTAGATTTTGTGTTGGACATAGAGTTTAGGGTTTCTTATCACATAGATTTCTAGGAAGATCCTAAAGTAGTTTCTTGCCAAGCTTGAAATTTTGCGGGTACACCATCCAACCCCATGACGATAGATGAGGACCTAGAAAACCCTGTGGACATACATAACTGGTAGGCTCTCTTCTTGATTCCATAAGGGTGGCCTTTATGTCTTTCTTTAACAGGATTACTAGGTCCATCATATCTCTTTCTAGAATTTTGTTTGAGGCTCTCTTTTATGTTTTATTCAGTCATGTCATTATACTATAGGGAGCTAATGACTCTGTATTGTGCTTGGTATCTTTTTGAAACAATCTCTATGTCTTTTTGGAACTATTGTGAACCTGGTTTCCCATGGGATAGATCACAAACAATCTTGCATGTATGCTTTACTGTGATATATTCATATTAAGCTAATTAAATTAAAAAAAAAAATATTTTTAAAATATTATCTCATAAGTAATAGTTTTTTTTTGTTTCTCCCTAATGGAAGTCATCAATTCCTAAAAATCATATCAAAGATCTTTGCATTTGTTTTCACTTGTTCCTAAATTATAAATTACGAATCCAAACCTTTGAGTGTGCTTCGATATTATATTTTTATTCATAATCTAAATGAATATGTACTGCATCCAATATCAATAAATATTGATTTCATATGTTCACTTTTCCTAGATTATAAATTATGAGATTTTTTATTCATAGTGTCAATGAATATATACTACATAATTACATCTAACACTGAGCCTAGTTAGGAAAAATTGAAAGGGATCCTAAAATCTATTCCTCATACTCGATTGATCTTATTTCCATGCACTCAATTGGGTAGTAAGGATGGCCTTCCACATGGATAGAATTGCCTCATAAGTTTATTCCATGCGTTCTATCCTTTGCAACAATTGTGTTGTCTACTACATCAAACAAATACATTATATCCTTTGTAGTAGTTATATTGTTTACTACCTAAGAAATTATATGTCATCACTTTGAATTTATATACTCATCAAAATCATTCATCACTTTGAATTTATATACTCATCAAAATCATTAATGGAAAGGGCACCGCCACTGTAATGATACTTGTCCAAGATTAAATAGACTAAAGACCTCGATTTTCTTAAAACATTAGTAATGTCCAAGCATTAAATAGACTATTTTTTTAGGAATTGAGTAGTGGTTTTCCCTTCTTATTCATGTCAACGATTTCGAGTTTAAACTAGTAGAATATATGGAACATTCATTTTTCACTTATGTTTTTTACTTCAATCCATACATCTCGTTGAAAAATTAGGTCATTGATCTACGTACTATGCATTCACTATTTTTATTTGTTTTTGAAATTGTGATAGAGTTTTCCACTTTTATCAAGTGGTGGTGTTTCTCATCAACATTCTATTCAATAGGTTTGTGACTTCACTCTAGTATTTCTTTCAAAAACATTTTATGTCAATTTTCATTCTTTACTTTGCATAGTAAGTCAGCATGTGACCATACTTGAAGCATTTTCTCCATTTTCTCCTCGATCTTATTGGATACATTGATCCATGACTTAACACTCGATTAGTCCATGATATTATTTAAAGAGCATGCAAGGTCATTTGTCGACGATCTATTGTGAGAAACTCTTAGTAATATTTTTTCTTTTGCATTAATAAATTGCCTCAAGTGGCCACGTTGCTTGGGACCATGGATGTTTCCCATAGGGGTTTTACCATGTAAAAACATCGATGTGTTGATATCTAATCTAGTTGCGTGAGTGGTTACTAAAGGTGTTCATCCTCTATTGGAATACATGTGTTTTCAAACATGGTATTAGAGCTCGTTTGAAGACCTGCTCCCATTGTAGATCAAGATCATGAAGTTTTGTTGCCACATCTTTGGTTTTTTATATTTTCATACATTTTGGCTTGAGAGGACTATTCCATTGCGTCCAAAGCACTCATTTCAGTTAGAAACGTTTTTAATTTAACTTGAAAAGGTTCTTGTTTTCCCAAGATACAACCATTACAGACAGATCTGGAGGTATAAAGCCTGAATACACCCTTTTTAATTTTTTTATAGAAATATTATTTCGTTTTTTTGTTTTTTTTGTGGGTTGCTGCTCTTTCCAATATGCATATGCTCTTTCCCCTATGCTTTGTGTGATCTCAACAAATTAGAAATGGATCGGAAAGTATTTTATTGTCTACATATTTTCTTTATCATGTGCTCTGTTCGATCTCAGCAAATCAGAAACAGAGGGAAGACTTGCATTTTCTAGGTAAGCTAACCGATATCTAACCCTTGTTGTTGTTGAGAAGCAATTTTTTTTGAGTGTGTGAATTCATGAAAATAATTTTGTTTAGCACGCACTTCAAGGCCATATTCCACAACAACAACAACAAAAACAACACTTTACATCTCCTTCTTAAGATTATAATGTGTTTTTCGCTAGCTCACTTGGTTGAAAGTTGCTTTATTTAGTAAGAGGTCTTAAGTTCAAGTCTCTTTTTTGTTAATTTTTTTAAAATTTCATAGTTTATTTTAATGTGCATTTTGCTTAAATTATAAAAGTGAATCACTATTAAATAACTTTAATATTTTCTTTTAAGTTATTTTTTTCATGCAACTTTCATTTATAAAGTAATTTCATTGTAAAAGTGACTCTCACTTGTTGTATAAAAGTGGGTCACTGCATAAATAACTTATTTGTAAAAGTGAGCTTATAGGGAAAGTTAGATAATGAGGAACATCACCACATGGACCAACTTCTACTTGCTATGTGGCTCTTTGGTTACCACTTATGCCTTTTTCAAAAGGGCATAGATTTCGCATCTGAAGTATGTTTTTAGTGCCATATTTTTTAAACAACCTATTTTTTGAGAGATTTCCATCCTGACCATCAATTTCATCCTTTAAATCCATATTCTTTGTATATTTTAATATGGATTCTCCCAATGATATTTTGCTTACCAATACCAACTACTTCTCATGGAAATACCATATGGAGGATGTACTAAGAAGTAAATGATTGTACTAGATTACCTTGGGAAAAGAATAAGAACCAACTGATGATGAAAATAAAGTCAAATGGGCTAATAAGAGTGATGAAGCATGTGGAATAATCATAATGTCCATCTCTTATTATTTAAGGTTTCACCTTCAAGGAATTGATGCCCCTGATGAAGCTTCGGAAAAAATCTTCAAGCTATTTTTGGTAAACACAATATTATTTAATCCCACTAGTTAGAAAATCCATTAATGACTTTAATTCCTAATGATTTTCCTTGCATTGATAATTATTTATTTGAGTTCAAAACACTTAGAATTTTATGTATAGATTATAAACTAGATTTGAAGGAAGACTGATGCATATATGTTATTCTTGCTAAGCTTGGTAGTGCATATTCTGTCTTTGTATCTACCTTTTATGCCACCGTATAAGCTATAGGGAGTGATTATAAACAACCCTATCTTGAGTCCTTTTTTTATTTTCTTATTCAAGAGCAAGATAAACTCGTGCAACTTGAATTGATCAACACTGCAGGTACATCCAATAAATCCTTAGTGGCCTAGAAGAAAGATAAATCCAATACTCCTAAGAAGCAAAATCCTCACCACAAAAACAAGCAAAACAAGGGTTCCAAACCCTCTTAGTCAACTGCTACTCCTAATGGTGACAAAGGAGAAAAATCCAAAAGTAAGAAGCCTAACATACATTGCAAATTATGTGGGAAAGATGGTCATGCTGAGTCTAAATGTTTGAAGAATATGGAAGCCTTAGAAGCATCAATGAAGAAGCACAATATCAATATTGATTATTATTATTTTTCTTCTCATGGACATGCACTTTCTACTTCTGGTTTCTCCTTCAATGCAACTTCTACTTCTTCTTCTGATGAGTGGATTATTGATTCTGGAGCATCTTATCATATGGCTAATGATAAAGCCATATTTTATGCTCTTAATGAATGTAACACCAAACAAATATTTGTTGGTGATGATATATCTCTTAGTGTTGATGGGTTTGGAACAATTCACATAGATAATGGTCAATGCAATGATGTATTATGTGTTCCAAGTCTTTCCTGCAAACTTATATCAATGTATCAGATCACTCATTCAGGTAAAGGTAAAACCGTAGAGTTTTCACCTCACCAAGTTGTAATCAAGGATTTAAAATATCCTAAGCATGTCCTCACAACTAGAATTTTTTATGATATTATGAGGTTGTACAAGTTTGACAACTTTGGGTCATCATCTTTTCCATCAGGTTTTGTTTCTCATAGCGATGACTTGAGCAAACTTTGGCATGAACGGTTCGGTATTCTAAACTACCACTCATTGCAACAACTATGTAATCAACACATGGTGATTGGTCTTCCTCTTATTTCTTGTAGATATGGTGTTTGTGTTAGTTGTGTTCTCGACAAAAATCATTGGAACAATTTTGACAAATGTGTCTCTTGGCACGCCTCGACCCCTTTGCAGCTTGTTCAGAGTGATTTGTGTGGTCTTCTTTCTTCTCCTTCTTTCTTTGGGTGAAAGTATTTCTTAATTTTCATTGATAACTTCTCCAGATGCACTTGGGTATACTTATTAAAACTTAAGAGAAAAGTTTTGGCCTACAAGGCCCTTGTTGAAAAAGAATATGGACATCAACTTTAAAGGTTATGAACAAATAATGGAGGTGAATATGTGAGAAATAAATTCACAAGTTATTGTACTACACAGAGAATTAAAATTCAACATACTATTCCATATACACCACGACAAAATGGTGTTGCTAAAATAAATAATTGCACATTAAAGGAAATGGCTAATTATATGATCCAATATAAAGGATTAAGTCTTCATTATTGGGTGGAAGCCATCAACTGTACAAATTACATAGTAAATTTCACTCCCACAAAGGCTCTAAAAAATATAACTACAGAAGAAGCATGGGACAAAAGTAAGCCAGATATAAGTCACTTTTGTGTATTTGGTAGTATAACATGGGCTCACATTCTTGATGAGAAAATGAAAGCATTGCAACCTAAAAGTGAGAAGTGCATTTTTGTTGGATATTTTGAAGATGTCAAAGGCTACCACCTTCTTCAACATTATTCCAATGAAATTATTATTAGAAGAGATGTTAAATTTGATGAAAATATCTTGTCCCGTGAGCCTAATTTGGTGTTTCTGCAATCTTAGACCAGTGAGCCATCTTTAGAATTTGTGCCATCTTTTGTTCCTATTCTGGTTTCTTCTTATTCAGTTTATGTCAATGAGGATGAAAATGCACCTCTTCCTACTTACCTTCCTCCAAATGAGTCCACTGAATATGAACTTGCATCAGTGCCACTGCTTCCTAGATGGGTTCGTTCAACTCAAGAAGCAGTTTGTAATATTGTCGATGATCCTTCAAATAAACATTAGATAATTTCACAGTTCCAGTGAGCCTCTTCTATTTTGGCTCAAGTTTTAGAGACTCATGATCCAGACACATTTGCAGAATCTTTAGTGCAACCATATTGGGACACAAAAATGAATGAACAATGTCACTCTTTAATGACGAATGATACTTGGGATCTTGTACCTCTTCCAAGTGGAAGAAAACTTGTCAAATGTAAATGGGTGTACATAACTAATTAGTATGCATCAAATGGAAGTTTTGAAAGACACAAGGCCCGATTAGTTTCCAAATGGTTCTATCAAGTTGAAGGAATTGACGTATATAATGAAACCTTTTCCCCCATTGTCAAAATGAATTCCATCTACCTTGTTCTTTCCCTAGTTGCCTCACATAAATGGGAGGTCCATCAAATGGATGTTAAATATTCCTTATTGCATGGGTATTTTTAAGAAGAAATCTACATGGAACAACCTCATGGCTATGTCCAAAATGAATCCATCCTTGTTTTTCGCCTTAAGAAATATCTTTATGGTACTAAGCAAGCTCCTCGAAATTGGTATGCCAGAATGGACAACTTTCTTCTTGACACTAGATTTTGTAGATGTCATTTTGACCCTAATATCTATACTAATAAAGTAGGAATCCATATCATAATACTTGTTCTTTATGTCGATGACCTTATCCTCACTGGTAGTGACCCTAAACTATTAACCCATGTGAAATCAAGCCTTAAAAACAAATTTGCATTGACAGACTTAGGCTATTTGCATTATTTCCTTAGCTAAGGAATTTTTCTGTCCCAATCTAAGTATGCTTGTGGCCTTCTTCATTTATTTCACTTGGATGACTCTAAACCAACTCTTTCTCCCTTCTAGTTTGGAGTCAAAAAAATTTCCACTTGTACTAGTCCTGAAGTTGATGCCACTTTGTACCATCAATTAGATGGTAGCCTCTTATATTTGACTCATACCCATCCTAGTATTTCCTTTGTTGTTGGTCTTATTTCCTTGTATATGCAAACACCCCATGAAATATATTGGAAATAATCTAAAATTATACTTTGGTATATCCGAGGTATAGTTCAATTTGGGATACATTATAGTTCAGGGGGGACTCCTATGTTGGTTGGTTCCACTGATTCAAGTTGGGAGAGCAACCCTTATGATCAAAAGTCTACTGCAGGTTATGTTTTTAGCCTTAGTTCTGGACCTGTCACTTGGGCTTATAAGAAACAATAGGATATTTCTCTTTCTTTAGTAGAAGCAGAGTATTGAGTAGCAGTTAATGCAAGTCAAGAAGCCTTGTTGCTTCGACATATCCTTTTAGAGTTTGGATTCCAGCAACAACATCCGACCACCCTCTAGTGCGACAATTAGAGTGTCATCAAGATCACGAAAGATCCAGTTCAACATTATCGAAGAAAACACATTGAAATACACATACACTTCATCAAAAAATTCATTCTTGATCGAGTTATTGAAGTCCTTTTTTTCCCTATAGAAAATCAAGTTGTGGACATTTTCACAAAGTCTCTTAGAGAAGTGAAGTTTTCCAAACTTTGATTTATGTTAGGAGTTCATGAAGTTTTCATTAACAGGGGATAGACTCTAATTCCTCCTTTCTTCTCCTATTTTCTTGCCTTTGTAAATCATTCAATCCTACCCCAAGTTGTTCTTAAGGGTGAATATTAGGATATTTAGACACTTAGGAGTTAGTTTAGATGAACTTGGTTTAATGCATTGTTAGTGTGTTTCTTTAGTATGTGTTAATATGCATTTGCAATTATGTAATCCGATGGTCATGATATGTTTTAGACATAGAGTGATATGATGTCTTATATTCTCCTCGACCTTAACGACTACATTGATATGTGGCTTAACATCTGATTGGTTCATGATCTATATTTAAAGAGCATGGAGGGTCATTTGTTGATGATCGATTATGAGAAACTCTCTATAATATTTTTTTATTTTTCATTAATAAATTTCCCCAAGTGGCCACGTTGGTTGGGGCTATGGATGTTTCCCCATAGGTATTTTACCACATAAAAATAATGGTGTGTTGATCACTGATATGGTTGTGTGGGTAGTTATTGAAGGTGTTCATCCATTATTGGAATACCATGTGTTGTCGAACAATGGAATCATATAATTTTTTTGAGAAAACTGTTGGTTATTTCAACACAAACGTCATAGTGTTGATACCAAAGGATGATAACTCAACATCATGTCAAAATTTTAAGCCCATCTCCTTATTCAATTGCATACACAAAATTATATCAAAAATCATAGCAAGAAGGTTAAAAAATACTTCTATCTAGACATATATCTGATGAAAAAATTGGGTTCCTAAAGAGACGACAAATACATGAGGCAGTGGGGCTTTCCCAAGAAGGTTTGCACACTGTCAAGGTAAAAAATACTAGATTTATGGTGGTCAAAGTGGATCTATTCAAATATTATTATAGGGTAAGCTAGTTATACATCGGATTAATCCTTATCCACCTACGTTTATGTGATCAATTTGTTGTTTGGGTAATGAATTGCATAACATTGATATACTTTTCTATTCTAATAAATATAGAAGCATCTCTCTTTTTTAATCCAAAAATAGGGCTAATATAGGGATGCCCCATGTCTCCTTTTCTCTTCCTTCTAATTGTTGAAGGTCTAAGTAGATTCATAAAGGAGGCCAATGAAGTTGGAAATTTCAAAGGGGTAATTATTGGTGGTAATTTTCATGTAACACATTTGATGTTCATTTATGATATACTCATTTTCATTGAAGGTTCAAAGAGAATGGTTGAGAATCTCAAAGAAAGGATAGATCTTTTATGTATAGCCACAAGTGTGAAAATAAACTTGGCTAGGTCATTGATGTCCCTTTGGGGTATTAATGAGGTAGTAAAAAATTTCATTATGAAAGTGTTTCCTTACAGCTTGGTTGATCTTGA
>JZKD02S2153260.1:405718-432600 GCA_000966675.3 Picea glauca | reverse complement strand
ATTAATTAATTAAACAAACAATTATAATCTCTAAAAAATTTATAATTATTGATTTCATTTCAATAAGTCGGCTCCTTACAAAAACTTTTCAAGTATTTATATACATGTTATATTCTTTTTTCCTTCATTTTTTACAAATGCTTTCCTGATGATGGACCACACTAGTTTGGTCCAAAACGTCGAAAAACATAAAACCTATGCGATGGATTCGAAAGAACTCTCTGAACAGATACAATTGTCTTAGGTACGCCATGCAAGCATGCCACTTCCATCATATAAATATCAACAACATTATTTGCCTTATGAGTAGTCTTCATAGGAACGAAATGGACAACTTTAGTAATCTTGTCCACCACTACCATGATTACATCATGTTGCTTGTTCATTTTGGGAAACCCTGTGATGAAATCTATTGTTACCACTTCCCATTTCCACTTAGGAATGGGTAATGGATGCAGTAAACCAACTAGGTGTGTATGCTCAGCCTTGACCCTTTGACATTCCAAGCATTTACCAATAAAATCAACAATATCCCTCTTCATGCCTGGCCAATAATATTGGCTTTTGAATGCTTAGATTGTTTTCTGGTATCCTGGGTGTCCTGCATAAGGCACATTATGCATTTATTTTAAAATTGCACTCCTCAATTCAAAAGAGTTGGGTACATAGACTTTGTTTTTGTACAGAAGGATTCAATCAAATCCCAATTCATAATCCTAAACCTTCTGCTGCATTTTACCTTGCTACAATTTTGTTACCATTTCCATGTACTGCCAATATGCTTTTACAGCTTCAGAAATTCTTCCTTTGAGATCTGTCTGATACATGATAATGGATGTAGCATGGAGTTCACGCACTCTTCTGTTGAGTGTGTCAACCACTTTGTTCTCCTTTTCTTTGACGTGCTTGATATCAAAGTCATATTCACGGAGGAATTCCAAGCATCTACTCTGCCTAGCATTCAAAGTAGGTTGATCAAACAAATATTTCAGACCATTATGGTCTGTCCTTAGATCAAACCTCTTTCCCATGAGGTAGTGCCTCCACTTCTTCAAAGCGTGCATTATGGATGACAATTCCAAATCATGAGTGGCATAGATCCTTTCACGCTCTTTCAATTTTCTGGACTCAAAACATATTACAAACCCATTCTGGCTAAGGACTCCACCAAGTCCTTCTTTGCACGCATCTTTGCAAACCATGAAATATTCATTTGGACCTGTGATCTTCAGAATTGGAGCACTGGTTAATAATTGCTTCAATTTTTGGAAACTCTTTTCACATTATTTTTTCCATTGAAACTTCTTCCCCTTCCTTTGCAAGGAAGTGATCGGATGAGATATTCTCGAAAACCCTACAATGAACCTTCTATAGTAGCCATCTAGACCCATGAAGGATCTGAATTCTGTCACATTCTTAGGTGTTGTCCACCCTTTAATGGCCTCGAGCTTTTCAGGGTCCACTGCTATCTCTTCTTTAGATATGATATGCCCCAAATAGTGAATTCAGTTTTGATAAAATGAGCACTTTCTCAATTTGTCATACAACTAATGTTCTCTTAGCACTTGCAACACCATCCTCAAATTATACTCATGCTCTTCTTCTGAATTGGAATATACAAGAATGTCATCCAGAAAAACAATGACAAACTTGTCTAAATATTCTCGGAAAACACCATTCATTAAGCACATGAAAACAATTGGTGCATTTGACAACCTAAATGGCACCACTATGAACTCATAATGACCAAACCTTGTCCTGAAGGTGGTCTTCCTGATATATTCCTCTTTAATCTTTACTTGATGGTATCTTGACCTAAGATCTATCTTGGAAAATATATTTGCATCCTTCAATTGATCAAAGAGATCATCAATCCTTGGTAGAGGATACTTGTTCTTTATAGTTACGTTGTTCAACTGTCTGAAGTCGATGCACAATGTTGGCCCTTAACCAAGTTTTGGGAGTTTCTTGGTCATGTTGACCTATTTTGGGACTTTGACAGCTTGTCGAAGGAGGAGCGCAAGACGAAGCGGAGATAACAGGATCTCGGCCCACTTTTTGATCCATTTTGGGTTTTTGAGAATATGTAACGAGAACAGGATGTCAGCCCATGGGTTTACCCATATTTAGGCCTATTTTGTATGTATAAATAGAATAATAGGAAATGTAAGAGGTAGTCGAATACTATATATATGTGATGTAGGCTAAGTGCCAAGAGTTGGATATGTGTGATTAGGGCTTTGTGCATTCTGTGTAATACTTGCAGAGCTGAGTGCAAGTCCTTGTACGAGACTATAGACGACTTAGTGCTCTAACGCAAGGAAGAAGGATATAGCTAGCTACATAGATCTTTTGTCCTGTGCAAAGTAAGGGTTTTGATGGCTTTGTGATTGTAACCAATTGACCGAAGACAATAAATAAGAAGAGTTGGTGGATGTAGCCCCAGGGTGGGGGTGAACCATGTAAAAACTGTTTTGTCTTTCTTTATGCTTGTCTTAATGTGTTTATGTCTTCTTTTTCTAAGTGCTTTGAGATGATTGGATAGATCTGCTTATGCTTAGTGCTAATGATATGTGAGAATATTATATCTGATCCATATGAATGTGCTTAGTGCTTGATTTGCTAGATATGACCTATCTATTGATGCTAAGTGCTTAAGTACATTATAACAATGTGAATGATGCGAAGCCCTGTTTTATCAACAAAGTGATTAATGATTAAATATTGTAGAACTAACGGTGCTAAGTTCTTTATTAAGTAGTACAATCACAGATTTGTGTCCCAGCTAAGGTTGAAAACACATGAGTCTTGCAACCACCCCTACCTCTACCTCGGGTGAGACTTCATCTGATTCGCAAGTGTTGCCAAAAGGGCCGATAGTTAGGGCTTTGTTGGTGCATTGTTGTAGCATTGAAACTTGGGTCTTCCCCCATGCCAACAAATGGTTCTGTTGCTGGGACTTGAAACTGTGATTGCTGGGAACTAAGGAAGAAGAAGCTTGGTGAAAAAGTTGACCTGAAAGCCTTGTGTGAAGATCTGTGCCCTAGTGAGAAGTGTTCTACTTGATCTATAAAGCTCTGTGATGAAGAAAAGAGGTCGGATCTGAAAGAAAGAAGACCGATTTGAAGAAAAGAGGTCAGATCTGAAGAAAAAAAGCAGGATCTAAACGCTTTGTGCTCTAAGAAAGATAAAAGTGAGGATGTCTGATTAAAAGAGGTAAGATTTGCAAGCTCTGTGCTCTGATAAAGGTAAGAATAGTTGAAAGTTTTAGATCTGGAATCTTTGTGCTCTGTAGAGGTAAGATAAGTGGAATTTTTTGTTTCTAGAGTATGGATCTAGGTATGTTTAATAGAGTCTGTCCTAGTTTGAAAACTAGGGCATTAATAGATGAAAGAAGGTTTGATATGAGTAGATCTGATAAGAATAGTGAAATATATGTTATATCTATGCATAGAAAGAATGTTTGGATTAACGAATGGATGCAAGATCCCAGAAATAATTTATTGCAGGTTAGCTCCTATAATTGTTATAATCGTAGTGCGCAGTACAGAAGAGGCTGGGGATAATTTAAAAGAAAGAGAGGATTAACCCTCTGTTACAGTTGCAGAAAACCAGGACATATTGCTAAAGAATTCCCTGGGAGAAGACCTAGTTGATCCAAAAATGAAGGTATTACAGATAAATCGCAAGTTAGTTTAATGTACTTTTTGCATCAGATCATTAAGAATGCAAAATACGTAAACTTGTTATCTTGTTTGCGGAATATCAAATGTTCCTTTTACTTGATGTTTATTAATGTATAAAGAGATCAACCATTAATATTCATACTGCAAATGAAGAGAATAGAACAACAAAACATAAAGAGAAACAGAGACAAGATGTTGATAACGGAGTTCACCAAACGTTGGCTACATCTCCGGGCTCACTTCCAAGTGGAAGACCTCTTTATTTCTCTTTAAAATGCTCAAAGTTCTCTTACAATGCTCTTTGTTGTTACATTAAAATGCTTCATGTCTGTTGTACAAGACCTCCTTGCTCAGATTCTTGCATGCACCATCAAAATCCCCTTAACAACATGAGAAAAACGCCTCTCAAAACATGAGAAAAGGCCAAAATTTACAAACTACTCCTTCAAAACCCTGCATCAAAAAGTATTTTACAAGCTTCAAAAGGCCTGGATCTTATAGTTTTCAAGGCTCAGATGAGGAATCCCAACTTCCTTCAAGATCTGGCCTCTTTCTGGGATCAAATCCCCCTCCAAATGGCCAAGATAGGCCCAAAAAAACACTTTCTGGTCATAATATCAGGCCAATAATTAAAAAAATAGCATAATAGGTTTAAAAACCCACTTTTTGTTAAATATAGGGATTTGGCCCCCAAATCTTAGGCACGCGCCCTCTTTGAAGTGGTCACATGGGCTTAATATGACCAAGCGCTAGCCCTTTGGGCTACGTGCTGGCCCCTAGCCCTTGAACCCCAATCACATGTTGTGCAATGATGGGACCACGCCCCTAAAAACATGCCTCACTTGTGGTTCCAGCCTCGTAGTAAAAGGTGGAGGGTGTTGGAATCAGGGTCATATCCATGCTCTAGTGGTTTAAAGTCCTGTGCCCCTTTATGATAAATGGTGGTCATATATAACATAACGCACCTATGGGCTGGGGCTTAGCCCCAGCCCCTTTCCGCCACCGTATAGTAATACATTACAATTTAAATAAATTAAAATGCATATCATTTAACAAGTAACTTGGTGGGTGCGTTGGCAAGGGACCTTTGTCAAAGGCTTGGGCTGACCCAAGAGGTCACGGGATCAAACCCCATGGACTCCAATAAAACTTTTTCCACCAACCATTAATCAATACCATGGTGCCATGTGGCAACCCATGACTGGGCCACGTGGCACCCAACCATTTGCCAAACAAATGCCACTTGTAAGTTGTTGGTTGGATCCCTGTCACTGACCAGTCACCTTCTGTTGGACTGCCACTTGTCGCCACTTGTCTCTACCATGTCAACACTACTAATGTCATGTTGATGTCATCATTTGACTGGACCTGATGACTTTTTGCCTATTTGAGAAAACGGTCATAGTACGATAACTCTTGCATACAACGTCCGTTTGAGAAAGTAAATATATGGCCATAATCGGGAGAACAAGCCGGACGCAATGGCATTGGTTTCAGCCAATTCTGATAACTTTGATTTTTGAGCATTTTCTGAGCCTAGGGAGCCTCCTAGATCATTCCTCCCCACTTTGGAAGCTTTTGGACCACCAAAAGTTTGCTTTTACTCAGGTAAGAAGTGAGGGTACTGCCTCCCCACTTTGTCATGTATCATCCATCCTCTCTACTGGGATAATGATCACCTGACTAATCACAACAAACATGAAAACTGAGATAGCATTGTTTATCAAAGTAACCATTTCATTTATCGCACAATCATCTATATTCTTTGTCACACTTTGCATCCATACACCACTGAACAACAACAAACTAATCAAAAATACTAAGTATGCAAATGAAAATGGCATAACATGCTTCCCCTTTTGAACAGGAACAATAATCAAATTATGTAGTTGAACCTTATGTTGTACCTCCGGTGACACTTCGTGACTATTTGAAACATATGGAATCATCTCATGTTTAGAATCACTAACTTCATGTTTTGTTATAGACATAAGTGTTAAACTTTTTCTTGCATTTACCATTCTTTTTAACTTCCCTGTAGCTGCAAAGGACCTGTTTGTTTTCATGCGATGAGCACAAACAATGTACTCCTTCCCATATTTCTTGAAGCAATATTTATTTTCCTCCCTGTAGAATATAGCCTTCCTATCATAATGGTATGGGCTTCCCAATTCAATTCCACATATGTCCAATGGCACTATATCAAGATCTACTTCATCAATATAATTAGAAGTGATTGCAAACTTGATTTTACATTGCTTGGTTACTTGTACATTGTTATCACCACATATCCATCCCAATGGATATGGTTTAGGATGTGATTTAGTTTCAAGTCCCAATTTATTCACAAAATATTCACTGATTAGATTGGCTTGTGATCCACTATCTACAAGAGTATCAACTTTGACATTATGTGTTGTGACTCTTATGTGGAAAAGTTCATTCCTTTTATACTCATCATTTACCTCAACTGAACTAGAAGAGATAGAACTTGCAACAAAATTTATACCTCGGATTCCCATAGCTACAACCTGTGTCTCATCACCGAAATCTGATCCAAGATCCACTTGAATTGTCGCAGTTGTGGTATTCTTCCTTTCATGGTTGGAAAACTTCTTTGGCTTCAAGTTAGGATGTAAGACCCAACAACGATATTCATCATGACCTACTTTCTTGCAATGCTTGCAAGTAGGCTTCTCCTTTCTTGCTGTGGCTGTCTTCTTCTCTTTCCTTTTCCCTACATCCTTTCTTTGCCAAGGATCTGTAGAAACACTATCACCAACATTCCCTTTACTTGATTCAATGTGAATAACTTGTACACATACTTCATCAAAGTTAGAAGGATTTAGCATAAGAATAGTATGCTTAAGATAAGAATGTAAACCACCGATATATTTTGGGAGTGTCTCTTGTGTATATAATGGAATACCCAAATTTAAAGCTTTCTTATGAAATATCTGAGTATATTCTTGTACACTTTGACCTTTTGATTACCTTAAACATTGCCAATTCATCATTTCTTGTTGCATGTAAGCTAAAGGGTAAAACTGTTGTTTTAATGCAATAATAAAATCATTCCAGGAAGAGATTGTTTTACCACTTTTCTTAAGATCATCTCTAGTTCTGCTTTCCCACCATATGAGAGTTGTACCTACCAATTTGAGACTTGCTAGTTGGATCTTAGTTTCATCATCAACAATCTTTTGTATCCTGCAATAGACCTCTAATTGTCTCACCCAATTATCTAGCTTTTCTGCATCTAATTCACCATCATAAGTGGGTAATTGAAAATTTACATCTAACTTTAATAACGGCATATAAGAAGAATGATGAGTTTTTTGCTTATCCTTGGAGGAATGTACACTTGCTTCATTATTAGATGATGAGGATGAAGGAGAAGAAGGTTCCAAAGGTCCACCACCTCCAACTCCTCCTTTTGCTCTTACCAAAGATTCACCTTCTTCATTGCCTCGAAGCCTTTGTTGCCCTCTTTCATGATAAAGCTCCTCTACCATGGATTGCATCAATTTAAAGGCCTTGAAGAAATCATCTTTAGTTTTGTAGGGACCCAATTTCCGTGGCAAATACATCTCTTGCTTATGCGGTCGCCTTTGAATCTCTGTGTCAAGAACCTCAAGTTGGCCTTCTCCTCGCTTGAGTTTTGCTCTCGTGAGCATCCAATGCTTGCAATTCCTGTCAAACCTTCACAACCAAATTCTCTGATACCATAAACTTGATCCAAAAACAAAGGTATTACTGATAAATCGCAAGTTAGTTTAATGTACTTTTTGCATCGGATCATTAAGAATGTGAAATACGTAAACTTGTTATCTTGTTTGCAGAATATCAAATGTGCCTTTAACTTGATGCTTATTAATGTATAAAGAGATCAGCCATTAATATTCATACTACAAATGAAGATAATGGAACAAAAAAACAAAAAGAGAAACAGATACAAGAGGTTGATAATGGAGTTCACCAAACGTCGACTACATCTCTGGGCCCGCTTCCAAGTGGAGGACCTCTTTATTGCTCTTTAAAATGCTCAAAGTTCTCTTACAATGCTCTTTGTTGTTACATTACAATGCTTCATGTCTGCTGTGCAATACCTCCTTGCTCAGATTCATGCATGCACCATCAAAATCCCCTCAACAACATGAGAAAAACGCCTCTCAAAACATGAGAAAAGGCCAAAATTTACAAACTGCTCCTTCAAAACCCTGCATCAAAAAGTCTCTTACAAGCTTCAAAAAGCCTGGTTCTTATAGTTTTCAAGGCTCAGATGAGGAATCCCAACTAACCTCAAGATATGGCCTCTTTCTGGGATCAAATCCCCCTCCAAATGGCCAAGATATACCCAAAAAACCACTTTTTGGTCATAATATCAGGTCAATAATTAAAAAAATAGCATAACAGGTTTAAAAACCCACTTTTTGTTAAATATAGGGCTTTAGCCCCCAAATCTTAGGCGCGCGCCCTCTTTGAAGTGGTCACATGGGCTTAATATGGCCAAGTTCCAGCCCTTTGGGCTGCGCGCTGGCCCCTAGCCCTTGAACCCCGGTCACATGTTGTGCAATGATGGGACCACACCCCTAAAAACATGCCTCACCCGTGGTTCCAACCTCGTAGTAAAAGGTGGAGGGTGTTGGAATCAGGGTCCTATCCATGCTCTGGTGGTTTAAAGTCCCATGCCCCTTTATGCTAAACGGTGGTCATATATAACATAACACGCTCGTGGGATGGGGCTTAGCCCTAGCCCCTTTCCACCACCATATAGTAATACATTACCATTTAAATAAATTAAAATTCATATCATTTAACAAGTAACCTGGTGGGCGCGTTGGCAAGGGACCTTTGTCAAAGTCTTGGGCTGACCCACTAGGTCATGAGATCAAACCCCATGGACTCCAATAAAACTTTTGCCACCAACCATTAACCAATACCATGGTGCCACTTGGCAGCCCATGACTGGGCCACATAGCACCCAACCATTTTGCAAACAAATGCCACTTGTCAGCTATTGGTTGGATCCCTATCACTGACCAGTCACCTTCTGTTGGACTTCCACTTGTCTCTGCCATGTTAGCATTGCTGATGTCATGTTGATGTCATCATTTGATTGGACCTGTTGACTTTTTGCCTGTTTGAGAAAATGGTCAGAGTACGATAACTCTCGCATACAATGTCTGTTTGAGAAAGTAAATATATGGCTAGAATCGGGAGAATGAGCTGGATGCAATGGCATTGGTTTCATCCAATTCTGAGAACTTTGATTTTTGATCATTTTCTAAGCCTGGGGAGGCTTCTGGATGACTAGTTGTCTTTGTTGCAAAGATGTTGACCATGAAGTGTTGGATTGCCCCATAATGATTGCTAAGATTGAAGGAATGAATCTGAATCAAGAAAACCCTAAGGCATCTCCAGAGGCTATAGAAGAACCCCACAAAGAATTAGAGAGAATATTCCTACAGATGAGAGAAACCTTGAATGACCACCAACATATTAGATTATCAGAGATATTTAAAGGAAAGGAACACCTTGAAGAAAGAATAGGAGGCTTCGACATTGACTGTGTTCTAGATGAGGAAACACAGGTGAATTTCATGACCGAGAGAACTTGGGAAGCTATAGGGAGGCCTGCTATGACTCCCTCATTAGGAAGAATAGGGTTATTCAGAGGAAAACTAGTAAACCTGTATGCAAGGCTCGATCACATACCTATGATCGTCAATGAAACTTTGACAGAGGAATATTTTGAGATTATTAAATTTATTGAGGACAACGCCCCGCTTACCATGTTAATAGGGAAACCTTGGATTGATAGAGATCAAGCCAGAGAAAAGAAAGAAGAAAAAATCTTGGAGCAGAAGAAACAAGAGTTAAAAGATTTCATGACTAGAAGGATTGCATACTTGATTGAAGGATAGGAGAACAAATCGAAGCTATTGGACACTAGATACCCCGATGTCGAAGCTGTAAGAACACTAGAAGACCCATAGAAGACTGAAGTACTTACTCCAGATAAAGAAGAGGTATTACCTCAGAATCCTAGGAAAGAATCTCAACAACGCTCAGTGACTATGTTAAAAGAAGATAATAATCAGAATGGAAAAAGACATACCGAGACAAAGATCATTGGAAAGAAGGCTAGAAAGCTAAGTAAAAAGAGGGCTAAGATTGAAAAGTTACAAAAGATTCAAGAGGGAACTTCCCAAACAGAAAATTTGCAGAATTGGAGCTTCACCAGTATATCAGAACAACAACACATGGTACTTCGCCAGGGAGAATCAATATAGCCGTTGGGGCCAATATATCCATTCGAATATTGCTCTGAATGGGTTGAAAAGAATTTATAGCTCGACACTAGATCATTGGACCACACCATAATGGACAAAAAAGGAATTAATGAGGCTTAATACCCATTACAAGAAAACTGTTGCCAATTTGCTTACTTATCCTGTAGCGCCATGCACAGAGAAAAAAATTTCTAACTGAGAATTTGAAGCTCGCAGACTAAGCAAATTGTATACAGTGATCATTGCGCTATTGTTGTTTGTTCTAGTGTCGTATCTAAGATCATCATGACCCTGATAATTTTAATCCTGAGCGCGTATGTCTGACGAGCTCACCGCAGTTGAAGAATCAGTAATGAAAGTTATCCTCGACTTAATGACTGAAAGAGTCATGTCAGAGAGAGGAGTGTCTACAGGTGTACAATCATCTTCGACGAGAGGATTGCTGGCCTCTTCGTCCACTGATCGAGCTGGTCCATCCCGGCCAGTAGATGAAAAGCAAACTAAGAATAGGGATGATCTCGCAAATGCTAAGTTAATCCTGAGTATACTACCCACCTGTTTACCACCTCTGAGTGGCGCAATCAATCGAGACAGTGTGCCCAAAGATTTTGAGTAAACTTTGGTCACTGCGTACCTCCCGAAAGGGATACACACAGTGCGTGCAGACCAGGATAATATCACAATGTTGAAGTTTAGTGACTTCAACCTCGGTGACAGGAAGGTTTATAACATGCTTTCCCCACATAAGTATATGACCAGAAAAAAAGGAAATAATTCAAAGACAATTCCTCAATAATGGACCCATAACCTCGTGCAGTACACACTACACAATGTCATGAAGATCCCGCACTTCGAAAGGCATAAAAAAGTGAACGCATGCGTCAAAATACTGTTGTATTGTTACCATGGATGACACTTATGTTTAAACCGCTGTATCATAGTGGATTCGATGTTGATCAATCAGATCACAGGGCTAAGCTTGCAAGGCCCTGACCCACAAGATTTTTATCTAGGAAAAGCCATGGATTGTGCTCTTGCACAGAAGATTAAGGACACTTACGATGATGTAAAGAAGGGCACGTGAGGCTACAAGGTAGCTTCTATCCAGAGTGGTGAAGTGCACCTTGCCTGCCAATTGATCGCAGGAAAGTTGGTGCGAAAGAATCGACCCACCCAAGTCACGGGGTTCGTAGTTGACCTCACAGGGAAGTGCACAAAAGGAATTTAGATGAATTGAGCACAGTACCTGGTAAACCAATTGGAACTTGACTATAGGGAAGCGCAGGATCAAGGATATGATTTTCACTTCAGTTGGCTATCATACTGGTTTCTTTCATCGAATGGGAGATGCCGGAAGGTGCAACCTTCTCAGACATCGAGCCGTTTAAACCTATGGCTGTGAAGTTCAATACACTGTGGTACTTGAACAACATGAATAAGCAATGGAAATCAAATGCCGTGTTCCACACATATCACAACCAGCTGAAGACAACTATCCAGCTGCAATCATACTACAAGTTGATAGAGGAGGATTTGGAGTAAATCACCAAGGAAAGGTAGGTGGACCTCCTCATCCCAGCAGACCCCATAGAGATATTTGATATTGACAGTCCAGAAGCAGCGCATGATACCCTTGGACCCAGCAAGACAAAAAATAATGAAGATTCCCATGACGTTAGCAGTACCTCTACGAAGACTGCTTCCATATCAGTAGAGCAAGGAGGAGATGGCGGAGAGATATATGGCACAGAAGCTGAAAATAAGAAAGGAGAGGTTACACTGCCTAGAGACGAGGAGGACCCCTCAAATAAAAGGAAGGTTTCCCCACCAAAACCCTCATCCCGAAAGAAAATGAAAGATACCAGGACCAAATTTGAGACTACCCTCACATCAGATGACTTTGATTTTATTGTAGCAGCCCTGAATGATGCTTCACTGGAGATAGAAGAGAAGCAAGAAGCTAAATAGGAGGAGGTGTTTAATAGGATCAAGGTTGAACTTCAAGGAGTGCAATAGGCACTACAGTCCATCTACGCAGTTTCCATTGCGCCTCCATCATTGGAAACACCGGAACTAGGTGATGAGCCAACTCAACTACACCGCATCGCTGATACAGTTGAAGCTTGCCTTCGATGAGCTCAGGAAGAGACAACACAAACCACCCAAGCTTTAGTGCAAGTATAGAAATACCTTGAGGACCAACACAGTACTAAATAACAGGAAAATATTTCTCTGCAAGTGAAATGGGATGAAGAAAAAACATAGTTGCAGCAAAGCAAGGGACAATTGCTCGCAGAGCAACTCGAAGTTAAGGAAATGGTCAAAAGAGTGCTTCGCTCTGTGACAATTGTCAAAGTAAATACCGGAGAGAGAGTTCCACAACAGGTGGCACAACTTGAAAAGGTAATCCAGCATCTCTAACAACGCATAGCAGACTTGGAGCTCCACACTGTGCCCGAGACCCCTCAAGATGTAAGAGACCTAAGGGAAGCAATTGTCTGCAACGCAATTGACATATTAAAATATCTTTCCTCGGAGTGCGAGTGGCTAAGTAACCGCAATGCTCATACCTATGAAAACCTCATCGAGAAGCCAGAGTTACAAGCGCTGGAGTCACAACTCTAGGAAGCGAAGCAGCATGCAGACACACTTCAGGCATAGCTGAAGGCACTATCGGCCATAGACAGAATGAAGAAGTCTCACGAGAAACGCACAACCCAACAACAACTCCATACGATCCAAAAAAAAGTAATGGAAATAACTCAATAGATCCAACCAGTACAAGATAAGACATGCCTGTTGTTTACATAGGTCGAGAGCCAAGGAGCAGAGCTAGAACATGTCGTCATCACAATAGAACAATGCCTAGAAGGTCCAGTGAACGACACAGTAATCCATGATTTCACCGAACAAGAGGCCACAACAAAGCAACAAGTCGAAGCATCTTGAGCCAAGCTCGAGACATTCGAAGCAAAATTGCTCAGACCAGAGTGACTCAGGACAAGTCACAGGTGAGTGTTGGGGGCCTGTTGGCCCTTGACCAAGTTTTGGGAGTTTCTTGGTCATGTTGACCTATTTTGGGACTTCGACATCCTCTCGAAGGAGGAGCGCAATACGAAGTGGATATCACGGGATCTCGACCCACCTTTTGATCCTTTTTAGGTTTTTGGGAATATGTAATGGGAATGGGATGTCTGCCCATGGGTTTACCCATGTTTAGGCCTATTTTGTATGTATAAATAGAAGGATAGGCAATGTAAGAAGTAGTCGAATGGTATATCTATGTGATGTAGGATAAGTTCCAAGAGTTGGATTTGTGTGATCAGGGATTTATGCATTCTGTGTAAGACTTGCAGAGATGAGTGCAAGTCCTTGTGCGAGACTATAAACGGCTTAGTCCTGTAATGCAAGGAAGAAGGATCTAGCGAGCTGCGTAGATCTTTTGTCTTGTGTGGAGTAAGGGTTTTGATGGATTTGTGCTTGTAACCAATTGACTGAAGACAATAAAGAAGAAGAGTTGGTGGACATAGCCCCAGGGTGGGGGCGAGCCACGTAAACACTGTGTTGTCTTGCTTTATGCTTGTCTTAATGTGTTTATGTCTTCTTTTGCTAAGTGCTTTGAGATGATTGGATATATCTTCTTATGCTTAGTGCTAATGATATGTGAGAATATTAGATCTGATCCATATGAATGTTCTTAGTGCTTGATCTTCTAGATATGACCTATCTATTGATGCTAAGTGCTTAAGTACGTTATAACAGTGTGAATGCTGGGAAGCCCTGTTTTATCAACGAAGTGATTAATGATTAAATATTGTAGAACTAACAATTCTAAGTGCTTTATTAATTAGTATAATCACAGATCTGTGTCCCAGCTAAGGTTGCAAACACTTGAGTCTTGCAACCACCCCTGCCTCCACCTCGGGTGAGACTTCATTTGCTTCGCAGGTGTTGCCCAAAGGGTCGGTAGTTAGGGCATTGTTGGTGCGTTGTTGTAGCGTTGAAACCTGGGTCTTCCCCTGTGCCAACAAATGGTTTCGTTGCTGGGAACTGAGGAAGAAGAAACTTGGTGCAAAAGTTGACCTGAAAGCCTGGTGCAAAGATCTATGCCCTAGTGAGAAGTGTTCTACTTGATCTATAAATCTCTGTGATGAAAAAAAGAGGTCAGATTTGAAAGAAAGAAGCCTGATCTGAACAAAAGAGGTCAGATCTGAAGAAAAAAAGCAAGATCTAAATGCTTTGTGCTCTAAGAAAGATAAAAGTGAGGATGTTTGATTAAAAGAGGTAAGATCTGCAAGATCTGTGCTCTGATAAAGGTAAGAATAGTTGAAAGTTTTAGATCTGGAAGCTTTGTGCTCTGTAGAAGTAAGATAAGTGGACATTTTTGTTTCTAGAGTATGGATCTAGGTATGTTTAATAGAGTCTATCCTAGTTTGAAAACTAGGGCATTAATAGATGAAAGAAGGTTTGATGTGAGTAGATCTAATAAGAATAGTGAAAGATATGTTATACCTATGCATAGAAAGAATGTTTGGACTAACGAATGGATGCAAGATCCCAGAAATAGTTTATTGCAAGTTAGCTCCTATGATTGTAGTGCACAGTACAGAAGAGGCTAGGGATAATTTAAAAGAAAGAGAGGATTAACCCTTTGTTACAGTTGCAGAAAACCAGGACATATTGCTAAAGAATGCCCTGGGAGAAGACCTAGTTGTCTTTGTTGCAAAGTTGTGGACCATGAAGTGTTGGATTTCCCCAGAATGATTACTAAGATTGAACGAATGAATCTGAATCAAGAAAACCCCAAGGCATATCCAAAGGCTATAGAAGAACCCCACAAAGAATCAGAGAAAATATTCCTACAGATGAGAGAAACCTTGAATGACCACCAACATATTAGATTATCAGAGATATTTAAAGAATAAGAGACTTAGACATTGATTGTGTTCTAGATGAGGAAACACAGGTGAATGTCATGACCGAGAGAACTTGGGAAGATATAAGGAGACTTGTTATGACTCCCTCATTAGGAGGAATAGGGTTATTCAGAGGAAAAATGGTAAACCTATATGCAAGGCTCACTCACATACCTATGATCGTCAATGAAACTTTGACAGAGGAATATTTTGAGATTATTCAATTTATTGAGGAAAATTCCCCATTTACCATGTTAATAGGGAAACCTTGGATGTCGAGATCAAGCTAGACAAAAGAAAGAAGAAAAAGTCTTGGAGCAAAAGAAACAAGAGTTAAAATATTTCATGACTAGAAGGATCACATACTTGATTGAAGGACAGGAGAACAAATCGAATCTATTGGACACTAGAAACCCTGATGTTGAAGCTGCAAGAACACTAGAAGACCCATAGAAGACTAAAGTACTTACTCCATATAAAGAAGAGGTATTACCCCTGAATCCTAGGAAAGAATCTCAACAACACACAATGACTATGTTAAAAGAAGATAATAATCAGAATGGAAAAAGACATACCGAGATGAAGCTCACTGGAAAGAAGGCTAGAAAGCTAAGTAAAAAGAGGGCTAAGATTGAAAAGTTACAAAAGATTCCCGAGGGAACTTTGCAGATAGAAAATTTGCAGAATTGGAGCTTCATCGGTATATCAGAACAACGACACATGGTACTTCACCAGGGCGAAGCAATATAGCCGTTGGGACCGATATATCCATTCGACTCTCGCTCCAAATGGGTTGAAAAGCATTTACATCTTGACACTAGATCATTGGACTGCACCATAACAGACAGAAAAAGAGTTAATGAGGCTTCATACATGTTACAAGAAAACCGTTGCCAAGTTGCCTACTTATCCCGTAGCGCCATGTACGGAGAACACTTTTTCTAACTGAGAATTTGAAGCCCGCAGACTAAGAGAATTGTATAGAGTGATCATTGTGCTATTGTTGTTTGTTCTAGTGTCGTATCTAAGATCATCATGGCCCCGATAATTTTAATCCTTAGCGTGTATGTCCAACGAGCTCACCGCAGTTGAAGAATCAGTAACGGAAGTTATCCTCGACTTAATGACTGAAAGAGTTATGTCGGAGAGAGGAGTGTCTACAAGTGTACAAGCATCTTCAACGAGAGGACTACTGACCTCTTTATCCACTGCTTGAGATGGTCCATCCCAGCCAGTATATGAAAAGCAAACTAAGAATAGGGATGATCTCGCAAATGCTAAGTTAATTCTGAGTATACTACCCACCTATCTACCACCTCTGAGTGGCGCAATCAATCGAGACAGTGTGCCCAGAGATTTTGAGTACACTTTGGTCACTGCGTACCTCCCGAAGGGGATACACACAATGCGCGTGGACCAGGATAAGATCACAACGTTGAAGTTTAGTGACTTCAACCTCGGTGACATGAAGGTTTATAACATGCTTTCCCCACATAAGTATATGACCAAAACAAAAGGAAATAATTCAAAGATAATTCCTTGATCATGGACCCATAACCTCGTGTAGTCCACACTGCTCAATGTCATGAAGATCCCGTAGTTTGGAAGGCATCAAGTGGTGAATGCATGCATCAAAATACTATTGTCCTATTACTATGGAGGATACTTATGTTTAAACCATCGTATCACAGTGGATCCGACGTTGATCAATTAGATCATAGGGCTAAGCTTTCAAGGCCCTGACCCACAAGATTTTTATCCAAGAAAAGCCATGGATCGTGCTCTTGCACAGAAGATTAAGGACACTTACGATGATGTAGAGAAGGGCACACGATGCTACAAGGTAGTTTCTATCCAGAGCGACGCAGTGCACCTCACCTACCAATTGATCGCAGGAAATTTGGTGCAAAAGAATCGACCCACCCAAGTCACGGGGTTCGTAGTTGACCTCACAGGGAAGTGCGCATAAGGACTTTAGATGAATTGGGCATAGTACCTGGTAAACCAGTTGGAACTCAACTATAGGGAAGCACAGGATCAAGGATACGAGTTCCACTTTAGCTACCTTCTCATACTGATCTCTTTCATCGCATGGGAGATGCCGAAAGGTGCGACCTTCCCAAAAATTGAGCCGTTTAAAACTATGAATGTGAAGTTTAGTACATTATGGTACTCGAACGACATGAATAAGAAATGGCAATCAAATGCCGTGTTCCACACATATTACAACCAGCTGAAGATAACTATCCAACTACAACCATACTTTTTTTTTTTCTATTCTAAGACGGAGGAGGATTTGGAGTAAATCACCAAGGAAAGGTCGATGGACCTCCTCATCCCAACAGACCCCATGAAGATATATGATATTGACAGTCCTGAAGCAACGCATGATACCCTTGGACCCAACAAGACAAAAAATAATGAAGACACCTGCGATGTCAGCAGTACCTTTGCAAAGACTGCTTCCATATCAATAGAGCAAGGAGGATATGGCGGAGAGATATATGGCGCAGAAGATGAAAATAAGAAAGGCGAGGTTACACCACCTAGAGACGAGGAGGACCCCTCAAATAAAAGGAAGTTTTCCCCACCAAAACCCTCATCTCGAAAGAAAATGAAAGCCACCAAGACCAAATTTGAGACTACCCTCACATCAGATGACTTTGATTTTATTATAGAAGCCCTGAATGATGCTTCAATGGAGATAGCAGAGAAGTAAGAAGCTAAATAGGAGGAGGTGTTCAATAGGATCAAGGTTGAACTTCAAGGAGTGCAGCAGGTACTACAGTCCAACCACACAGAATCATTGGAAACACCGGAACTAGGTGATGAGCCAACTCAACTACACCGCATCGTTGATACAGTTGAAACTTGCCTTCGACGAGCTCAGGAAGACATAGCACAATACACCCAGGCTTTAGCACAAGTAAATAAATACCTTGAGGACCAATGCAGTACTAAAGAACGGGAAAATATTTCTCTGCAAGAGAAATGGGATGAAGAAAAAACACAGTTGTAGAAAAGCAAGGGACAGTTGCTCGTAGAGCAACTCGAAGTTAAGGAAATGGTCAACAGAGCGCTTCGCTCTGTGAAAGTTGTCAAAGTAAAGACCGAAGAGAAAGTTCCATAACAGGTGGCACAACTTGAAGAGGTAATCCAACAGCTTCAACAATGCATAGCAGACTTGGAGCTCCGCATTGTGCCCGAGACCCCTCAAGATGTAAGAGACCTAAGGAAAGCAACTGCCCACAGCACAATCGACATATTAAAATATCTTACCTTGGAGTGCAAGCAGCTGAGTAACTACAGTGCTTAGACCTATGAAAACCTCACCGAGAACCCAGAGTTACAGGCGTTGGAGTCACAACTCCAGGAAGCGAAGCAACACGCAGACACACTTCAAGCGTAGATGAAGGCCTCATCGGCCATAAACAGAATGAAGAGGTCTCATGAGAAACACACAACCCAACAACAACTCCATACGATCCAAAAAAAAGTGATGGAAATAACTCAACGGCTCCAACCAGTATAAGATAAGACATGCCTGTTGTTTACATAGGTCGAGAGCCAAGGAGCAGAGCTAGAATAGGTCGTCATCGCAACAGAACAATGCCTAGAAGGGCTAGTGAACGACACAGTAATCCATGAGTTCACCGAACAAGAGGCCACAACAAAGCAACAGTCGAAGAAGATCGAGCCAAGCTCAAGTCATTCGAAGTAGAATTGCTCAGACCAGAGTGACTTAGGATGAGTCACAGGTGAGTGTTGGGGGCCTATTGGCCCTTGACCAAGTTTTGGGAGTTTCTTGGTCATGTTGACCTGTTTTGGGGCTTCGAAAACCTATCGAAGGAAGAGTGAAAGACGAAGCGGAGATCACAAGATCTCGACCCACTTTTGGATCCTTTTTGGGTTTTTGGGAATATGTAACGGGAATGGGATGTCGGCCCATGGGTTTACCCATGTTTAGGCCTATTTTGTATGTATAAATAGAAGGATAGGCAATGTAAGAAGTAGTCGAATAATATATCTATGTGATGTAGGATAATTTCCAAGAGTTAGATCTGTGTGATCAGGGCTTTGTGCATTCTGTGTAAGACTTGCAGAGCTGAGTGCAAGTCCTTGTGCAAGACTATAGACGGCTTAGTCCTGTAATGTAAGGAAGAAGGATCTAGCGAGCTGAGTAGATCTTTTGTCTTGTGCGGAGTAAGGGTGTTGATGGATTTGTGCTTGTAACTGATTGACTGAAGACAATAAAGAAGGAGAGTTGGTGGACGTATCCCCAGGGTGGGGGTGAACAACATAAACACTGTGTTGTCTTGCTTTATGCTTGTCTTAATGTGTTTATGTCTTCTTTTGCTAAGTGCTTTGAGATGATTGGATAGATCTTATTATGCTTAGTGCTAATGATATGTGAGAATATTAGATATGATCCATATGAATGTGCTTAGTTCTTGATCTACTAGATATGACCTATATATTGATGCTAAGTGCTTAAGTACGTTATAACAGTGTGAATGTTGCGAAGCCCTGTTTTATCAGCAAAGTGATTAACGATTAAATATTGTATAACTAACGGTGCTAATTGATTTATTAAGTAGTACAATCATAGATCTGTGTCCTAGCTAAGGTTGCAAACACCTGAGTCTTGCAACCACCCCTGCCTTTACCTCGAGTGAGACTTCATTTTCTTCACAGGTGTTGCCGAAAGGGCCGGTAGTTAGGGACATTTTGGTGCACTGTTGTGGCTTTGAACCCTGGGTTTTCCCCTGTGCCAACACACAATATCAATGTTCCATCTTTCTTCTTCACAAACAAGACTGGGGCACCCCAAGGTGACACACTTGGGCGTATATACCCCTTCTTCATAATTTCTTCAAGATGCATTTGCAATTCCTTCAACTCTAGTGTACTCATTTTGTAAGGAGTCTTTGATACTGGAGTTGCTATAGGAATCAAATTAATAGAGAAATCAATATCTCTCTTTGGAGGTAGTCCTAGGACCTCCTTGAACACATTCTCAAAATCTTTCAGGACTGCATGATCCTCCATCTTTGGCACCTTATCCTTAGATTCTTCCTCCATATGGGCTGCAAATATTTGACAACCCTTCCTGTAACACTTCTTCAACTGCATTGCTGAGATTTCCTAAACAGTAACTTCCCTAGGAATCCCTTGGACTGTTTTCCGATTTCCTTCCTCATCCAAGCAGGTGAATGCCTTGTTATGGCAGTCTAATATGGCATGGTGTTGGTCCAACCAATCCATACCAATTAGGAAATCATATGATCCCAACGACAACATGTTCAAATATGCCTTGGTACACAGTCCATTAATGCCCACTGGACATGATTTGACCAACTCAACAACTTTCCTCTTGGCTCCTGTAGCCAGCTGTACCAGCCAAGATTTCCCATGCTTGCTTCTTGGAAAAATAAATCTTTCCACTGCCTTAGGGTCTATATAGCTATGACTAACCCCAGAATAAATTAAGATAGTAAAGGCATGTTTATTGATCATACCTTCAACTTCAATCATGTGTGATTGAAACTCAACTTGATTTTTGTCTAGGGCTGCATAGATCCTTGGTACTCTTCTTCCCATATCCTCCATTGTTTCTGCTTGCTGTACATTGTGGGAAGCTCTTACCTTGTCACTTTTTTTAGGACAATCTCTATACTTGTGCTCTCCTTTACAACCCCAATATTGAATGGGTTCCTACCTTGACCTTTTCCCTCCTACCTTAGCCATTCTATGCTCTTTAAAATATGGTTGTCCTTGAGGACTATTTCTAAAAAATGGAGGCTTGTTTCCCTTCTGCCTATGTTCCTTCTTGAACTTCTTCTTGTCCTCCCAAGCCTTCTAGAAAGTAGGATTTCCTTTTTGTTGATCATATAAGAATTTTTCTCTCCTTATCATTTCTTCCACAGTCTTGGGGTCATCATATTGGATTTTATCACTGATGAAAGATGGCAACCCACTCAGGTACCTCTGAATCTTCATTGTCTCATCCTTGATGAAGGAGACATACTTCAACAACTCTAAGAATATCCTTTCATATTCATCAATGGCCATGCTGCCCAGTTTAAGTTCAAACAACTCTTTCATCTTTCTATAAAATTACCTCTTGGTCATATATTTCTTCTCAAAATGCCTCTTGAACTCCTTCCAAGTCACATTTTTCTCCTTGAGATGTTGTACTTGCACTAGCTGATCCCACCACATGGATGATTTTCCTTTAAGTTGGTATATGTCAATTCTTCCTTTTGCATGAGAAGAATAGTTATGCAATTGGAAGTAATTCCTCATGCCTAGAAGCCATGTCTCCGCATCTTCATACTTCTTGTGCTCACCATCAAATGTAGGAGGTTTGATTTTGTTCATTTCCCCTCATAGCTCATCCACCCTAGACCTCTTATGCTTCCTAACATGGGATGGGCTTGATTTATTGTGTGCTCTCTTATTGGAATTCCTTGGGGAGTGTTGGTGATGTCTACTATCACTTTTTGTTTTGTTGGGACTCCCTGATTTTCTTGAACCACTCTCCTTATCCAATTTCTTTTCTATTATTTCTAGGCTCTGCATCAACTTTATGTTGAATTCTCCCTATTTCTCCTTGGATTTCTTGAGCTTTTTGTTATCTGCTCGGTGAGTCTGGACGTCCTTCTACAAATTTTCAATGATTTTCATCATGTTTCCTTCTTTATCTATCTCTTCTCCATCCCCATTGGAGTTTGATCCTTCAACTCCTAAATGGACATCCATTCCTCTAACTTTATTTCATGAACTGTAAGCACCCTATGCCTTCCCCATTTCTCTGCACTACACGACAATTTGGTTCAGTTCTGACAATCATTAACTCTACAAAATGTGTAGTCAACCAAGTTTTGTGAGGCTATCAGACTTTAATAATTTTCTAGAATAAACCAATTTGATTCAACAAAAACAATATCAAATTCCATTTTCTGTAGGTCTTGGTCGGTCAAGAACCCCTTGGCTTCAATCTCTAAGCCCAGTTCTGTTCTGCAACAAATTTCGGGCACTAGCCCCTTTTCTTCATCCCTTGGTTCACATGTGATCACAACTGTGACCCATCGCTTATGATTTGGGTGCTTATCCAGAGCTTTGAAATTTTGGGCTCTAGGCTTCAGAAGTTTCCCTTTTCCCATGCATCCCAACATCACAGAACAACAAACTGTAGAACACATGAAGAACGATAGATCTACAATCCACCTTCCTTGCACAGACCTATGGTGGATAGGAGCTTCGGGGACTCTGACTTTGGCGGATTTCAAAGCACATGACAAAAAATATCTCTGAGTGCTGGATTGGAAAACTCACGAAGTAGGGTAGATCAATGGTCCACGTCTCCTAGCATCTAACGACTGATACTCACTATGGAACTCAAGGCTTCGGGGCTCCGAGACTTCAGAGCTTCAGGGATTCAGAGGATTTCACCTTTGCACATCCCAAAACTCTTGAACCGTGAGTCTCTGCATACTTCCACGTCACCGCAGTGACATCATCGTGTCACTTTACTTTGACGTTACAAACTTCAATGTTTTCTTCCTCCCATTCCATTACGAGCCAATTCTTCCGGAGTGTCAAGTCTCCAGACTTCATGATTTGGCACCATGCATCCACTGGGGCCCACATTTTTCGTGAATGAACTAATAAATATTGAAAAAATCACATCAAAATTTATACTTTTCAATTTTCAGGAACATGGGTCGGCGGTTTTGGAGTAATCAACCGATCGTTCTGCAATTGTCCCCACGTTGACACGTACCCCTTTTGGGAAACTGTGGTTTGGATTGCGGGACCGCCCTATAGAATTATCTGCTGCACAACTTCAATCTCAGCAATGCCTTGCAGCCATCAATCTTGATAGATCATGATCAAATTCAATGCGGCCCTGACCTAGCTAACTTCTTCTCTAAGTTCAACTATCTTGTGCCACCACCATGAGTGCCACATGGTAGGACACACAAAGCCTACACGTGGCCCAACCAAGTAGGTGGAATATGTCATGTTCTAACTGCATTTCTATCTTACAAAGTTTCTTAACTCACTGACACATGGAACACATACCATGTGTCCACATCATCCCCAGTGATGTCAGTAGGCCATGTTAATTCAGGACTTCGGGCTTCGAGAGATTTCACCTTAGCACACCCTTTTTCTCCCAAACATTGAACTCTCGAACTTTCTTACCTTCCTCTCTTGGCTTATCCCTATGGTTCTAATCTGTCCTTAGTCAAATCCAATGGTAAACACTCCCCCCCCCCTTGGATCTACGGTTTAGATCCTCTTCGAGACTTCAGAACTTCGGGCTTCGACCCCTTCTGCTCTATCACACATAAACTTCATCAAAGTCTGAAGTACTTAGGGGTTAATATTCATGCACCTTTCTCCAGATCGGATGGTTGTGAAGGATCCTCCTTCTCCCAAAAAGATCCCATGACCCAACTTCAAACCTTGGAATTCCAAACCCATGGTTACTACAGTCTCTTTTCTTTGCTATATTTCTTGAACCGCTATACCTCCTGAGCTTCCAAACACAACCAAGGTGTTCTCTTGGCACTCTAGAATCCTCTGAAATTCAAATTTTGTCCTTCTCAACAACAATTTTCTCTGAGATTTTGATTCCATAACCACTTATACGGCCTAATTTAGCCTCAGTGTCGAAAACTGGGCTCTGAAATTCAATTTTGTCCATTTCGACAACAATTTCCCTCTGGAACCTTCTCTTCAACTTCCATTTTCCTGGCCCATCTAGGCTTAGTGTTGAAACCTTGGCTCTGATACCATTTTGTGACATCAACAACCACCGATAGGACGTGCAATGCCACTTCTTGGACATCTCTCTTATCTTTGATACCAATTCATGACATCCTCGACCCTAAACCAATAGGCCAGGCCATGCCACTAAATAAACTTTATGCTCTGATACCATTTTACGAATTTATATGCATGCATATCTAACATAATTTAACATATACAACATTATGTTCATGCTAGTTATTCATGCATAAATAATCATTAAAGCATACAGATAACATATGCATACAAACACCATATTCTAACCATACACAAATCAATGTGAAAATAACAGTTAGCCTATACATACAACATATACGATATATCCAGGTATTACTCATCAATTATAACACATGTACTATTACACAATATACAATCAACAAATATTTGGTACTTATCTTTCAATAGATGACCACCAAGTGTGTGCAGACATTCCACACACCTCCCTGCCTTAGACCACGCTACTCATCACGCTCAACAGAGAGTCACCCCCGAGTTGGGACTAAACTCCACCCAGGGAAAATGAATCCTAGACCTAGGCTGAGGCTATGAGAAACTGCATTGTGCAACTGGAAGGATTCTCTCCAAGGAGCCTACTTACATCCACTGCTCATGAAATCTCATTCCCCACATGCCTGTTCCACCCCGAGAATATGCACCTTCAATGTTCCACAGTACATCGGTTGCTCCACTTCCTTTCTAGGGCTTCAACAATAGGTCGGATCATGAATTCTCAGAGCTGCGTAGCTGGTACTGGACTCCCTCCAAGAGAAATCACTTCCCAACAAAATCTCTCACCTGGAAAGAGTTGCACACAAGCCTTAAAACCTGCTTCTTCGACCACAAGCCTGACAACCTGCCTCTTCAATCCACAACCACCAAAATTGGGTAAGGTAAGGGGACGACTCAACAATTTACAGAGGTTTACAAGGAAGAAATGATTCTAGTTGCGTACTTGTTTAGTGCATGTGTGAACTGCACAAGGGATGGCCAACATGATGAGGATGAACTCATGGGAAACTAATGGCTAGACTAGTCAGATTGTTGAGAGCGAGCAAGAAAAATGGTGAAATTCGTTAGCTTGTACAATTGTGAGAGAGCTCCCATCGTGAGAGCGAATTCCTCCGGAAGGTAGCCATAATCCTTCGTCCCCCCCAACAAATGTGGAACTTCCCACATAAATATGCATGTGTCCTAGGTGACACTTGTCTCTTTCAAGAGCATTCTCCTCTCCACTTGGAGTTGGTTCCTCCCTCTAAGGAACTTAGGATAACTAGGTTTATTTTCCCAACTTTAGTACTTTTTAGGAATACATTATAATATTCCCTTGGGTTAAGCCCTCAAGCTTAGCCCCTCTTTCCTAGCCTCTCAGCCCCATTCCTTTCCCTACCCAGTGGATCTTAGTCCCCCATAACTCTTTCTTCGTGGTCAGTCTACACGCAACGATGTATTTTATTAATCGTCTGCATAATCACATATACAAAAATCAGGCCCATTGACCTTAGCATCTAGGCTCTTTAGCCTAATAATCACATAAGCCTACCAGCTTATAATTACTTGTCTCACCAGCCTACAAACATCATTACATTTTACAGGGGCTCGGCCTTGGGGTATTACATCTTAGGATCCATCTTATATAGTTGTGAAAGTTTCTCTTGCCTTTTATTGATATAGTACCTTTTTTACCTTTTAATTAGGGCTTTGTACGTATTGATATTATTGATCTAAAAATGAAGAAGACTTGAATAACTTGAATAAATATTGCAAGTGAAATGTTATGTGTTTAAAGCAACCAGATCAATTTGCAAGACATAATTAAGGATTACTTATGTAGAAATACACATAGAAAGCAGCATAAAATCATTGAACATCAGACATAAACACAACAACTTGATAAAGGAGTTCACCCCACTCCGGGCTACATCTCCTGGTCCAGCTTCCAATGGATCATTATTATTAAATTGCTCAAAGTGCTCAAAAACATGCCTTACAATGCTCAAAATCACAAACTGACTGCTCCAATGGCTCCGCAGCGTCCCAAAATCCCTGTCTGGGCTCTTTCGACACCTGAAACGGTCGAAAAATGAAGAAGATAGCCTCCTTGAAATCTCCCTCTTCAACTTTGTTGTATCTGGTTCTACAAATCGCACCCTTGTGCTTCAAACCTGGCACATATGCTCATTTAAGCGTAAAGAACCCAGTCCCGTGCATAACCGCGCACCGGTACAAACCGTAGGACGGTTAAGGGCGCCCAGCCCCCAACCTCCTCGACACCTGGGCACATGGGCACATATGACCGCGCGCTTTTAAAAAGTGGTTAAGTTGGCTGTAAAACCGTGTAACTCCCGCTCCAGGTCTCGGGCATATACAAAACCGTGGTTATATGTGTTAAAAAACCCGCGCGAATACATAACCGTGCGCGCATTGTATTATGGCATAACAAATGTAATGTATATATATATATATCATAACATATATGTTATGCAATTAATCGCGTGCCATACAATGGTTACAACATATATTTTGTATGTTTTAAACTATGGGTCGGGGCTAAGCCCCGACCCGCCCCCTTTCCATGTATTACATTACGTTAACTTAAATATATACGCATTGGAATATTAAACAAGGAACACGAGTTGGCATAACGGTCAGTGGAATTTGTAAAGTCATATGCTGTGGGGAGGTCCCGGGGTCGAACCCCACGGACCCAAAAACATTTTACACAATAATAAACCAACCATATAGGGACACGTGGTGCCCATGAAATGGGCCACGTGTCCACACCTTATTAACCACTTATGACACGTGTCAACACTTGATTCGCCGACAATCGTCCAATGAAAAAGTGCCACGTCACCCAATTGCCATGTCATCATGATGGTACGACCCTCCACGTGGCCGTACGGACTGTATGGACAGGTACAGTCAGCATCCCAGATATTTGCCTGTTTGGCTTGGCGGATAGATTGCGATATCTCCTCCATACGGACTCCGTTTGCGAAAGTAAATATACCGTCGGAATTAGGAAGACGAGACGGACGCAATGGCACTGTTTTTGTCACATTCCGAGCACTTTGAAAATTGAGCAAATTTTGATCCCCTGATCACACCTCCCCATTGGGAAGCTTTTGGACCTCCAAAAGACTATCTCAGTCTATGTGAAGATG
>JZKD02S2153260.1:372779-388139 GCA_000966675.3 Picea glauca | reverse complement strand
ATATTTATTTATTACTGATAATATGATGTGATGGTATGAATATTATGCATATTATGACATTTTTATAATAAAATATGCAAACTATGAACTATGTATAGATCATGAATAGATGATGAGGAGTTTCACACAAGAAAGGAAAGTTACCTGTAACACAAAGAATTGTGTAGTGTTATCTATTTATCTATCTATATCTATATAATGTGATTTGACTTAGTGGAAGTATGTGCAATGAATAAAGTACATGTTAATTTTGGTTTACAGGTGGTAGGCTAGTTGATAAGTGTGAATCTAGTCTTTATTTAGTTGGTCAACGTACTATATTTTTTTATTGTTATTGATAATATGATGTGATGTTATGAATACCATGCATACTATGACATTTTTATAATAAATTATGCCAATTATGAGCTATATATAAATCATGAGGAGTTTCACACATGAAAGTTAAATTACCTTATCTATCTATATCTATATAATGTGATTTGACTTAGTAGTAGTGGAAGTATGTGCAAATGAATAAAGTCCATTAATTTTTGTTTACATGTGGTAGGTTGGTAGGCTAGTTGATCAGTGTGGGTTTAGTCTTTGTGGCATGTCAATCCTCAAATCTATCAATTCATGGAAAAAAAGTTACAAATCATTAGTGATTTTGTTAATTACAAAATAAAATAAAAAAACAATCAAAACGAATTCATGTTTTTTCCCTTGAATTCATTGCATCTTTTGGTTATTAATGATGAATTTTCAACACTCAACATTGAGATTTAATCCTTGAATGAAGGATAACATTTATTTTAGAATGTCACATGAGAATTTCTAGACTTGCAAAGTAAGATGCCAAATTTCAACTCTACTAAAAACCAACAACCTTTTTGAAACCTATTCTCAATGTGTGGTAATCAAAACACAAACACATTATTTTAAATACTTAAAGCTATAGAATTGGTAAAGACAATTTTGACACTTAACATTAACTTTTAAATATCCAATAAATTATATAATCATTTTAACTTACACAAACTTTTTAACATACAAAATAGAACATCAAATTTGAACTATAGTCAAAACCAACCAACCTCTTTGAAACCATTATATTGTATCAAATTTGAACTATAGTAAAAACCAACCAACCTCTTTGAAACCATTATATTAGCATATAATGTCAACACCAACCAACCTCTTTGAAACCATTATATTAGCATATGATGGTAGATACATTATGATTTTAAACATTTAAACCTATAATTAAAAGTGGGATAAAAATCATTCAACATAACTTCAAACTTTATAATTGTCATAACTTCAAACTTTATAATATGTCAACATTGTAACACATGATAGAATATGAAACGAAAATGATCGTTAATAATAATTTAAAAAAAATTGTGAATTAGGCTACGGGCGATCATAGAAAGTTGTTCAAATCAGGCATGACGTCACCGATATATTCGGTTTAAAAGATCAAAGAAATGTGAAAAATCTGATCTTCATGTAATCAAATACCTTGGTAAAAGTAAAAATGATACGGTAGACAATGAATTGCCCCCATCAACTCATACGTCCAAAAGTTGCCAATCAAAGCTAATTTTTAGTCGTACTAATTTTTATAATATGAATTTGTTTTTTATTGTTTTTTAAATATTTATTTTTATAATGAAATTATTAATGATTGCATTTTTTTTTTAAGTGATAGATAAATTTGAGAAAAATTGATGTGCTAGAAAAGAATCTCCTGAAATTGAATTGAGGACTAATAAGAACTAAGTTCACACTAACCAACTAACCTTTCATTTTTAAGCCAAAATTAATGTACTTTATTCATGCATACAAACTTCCACTATTACTAATATAATATTAATATTCTATTTTTAAGGTCATGATCAAGCCATACCAAATTGGTGTATGAGACCCCCTTGTTTGTGGGACAAGGGACCCCCCTCCGCCCAACGATTTGACTGGTAAAGTCTACGGAGGTATACATACCCTACCCCCCTCTGGATTTGAACATTATACATATAGATTCAATCACATCATACATATAGATAAATAGTGAATAACATTACAAAATTCTTGTGTTGCGGGTAGCTTCCTTTGGTCATAGTTTGCATGATATTCATAACATAACATCACAACAAATCATCAAGAGAATTTACAACTTTTGATATTTTATACTAAGTAAAACGTTAAGTTTAAAAGGGTGAGGAACATTTAAGTGAAGATCTCATTGTAGAAGATCAAGCTAAATTAAGGAAGGAAGGAAGTTTAAAAGGTAAGAGAAACTAAAAAGAAAGGAAAATGAGAAATAATTAGGAATAGAAAGGCTAGTAATATTAGGAATAAAGACCAGTAAGATAAAATAAATAGGAATTAGGAATTTGGGACACTATGTATCCTCTCTTGGAATTGTAGTGGCTTTCCATGGAGCAAAGGGCCTATGTTAAGTTGGATCATGAGTGAAATTGATATTATATTGCTTATTGAAACTTGGGAACATGAATAACCTAAGGTCCCTAGCATAGAATGATTTATTTTGTATTTTGTTGTCGATATGGAACAAGAGATCCCACTATAAAGGGAATGGAGGCATAACTTGTTACTTCAAAAATAATATTTTTCCTCATAGTAGGGTTCACAAAATAGACCCTTTCAATCGATACATGAGAATGGAGATTTCAATATTAATGCTAAAAAGAGTTATATAGAATTATGTTACTTTGCACCTATTAATTCTACCTTTTATTAAAAAAAAAAACAATCTAGATAAAAATTGTCCTTACAATGACTTAGAATATGATATTTATAGTCTGAGAAATGAAGACAATATCATCTTAGTAGGATACTTTAATGCTAGAACAACAATTAATCAATGTATTATTTTAAGCAATGATTCCAACCCTAATCTTCTATGGCTAGATGAGGACCTTGTTTTAGCTGGTAGATACAAAAGAAACTCTAAAGATGTAACATTCCACTTAAATTTTTGGGACTTTAATTTAGTTTGCAATGAAATCTTTCATCACACAATATGTTGTTGTAATGGATAATGTATGTTGTTGATATGGTGGTTTGTTTATACACTGTGAGCAACCTTTTAAATATATTTAGTCACACCCAAATATGACACAAAGACAATAAAATTATGAGATAGATATCACAATTTTATTGCATAAATTTGAGTGATAGCAGTGTATATTAACCACTACACAAAATAGAACAACAAAAAAATGATGTTAAGCTCGACCTATGTAACACTGAGTTATCTATAAGTAAATATCATATACAATAGACAAATGGGAAAGAACAGGTATGTAGGGCGAACTCTGTATGCAACCAATAGAGAAGACAAAGAACAACAAGTCGTTGTGCATCAAACTCAGCTACAAGAACATAGGATATGTCCCATTGATGAGAAAACTCATCCAACAAGAGATATGAAGTCTTTTCTCTCCCAAATCAGCCAAGAACTGAACAAATCGGCCTCTATGAAAACCAACTCGTCCCCAACAATGTTAAACTCAACCAATGCTGGTTTGGTAACTCCAACAGTGCAAATAGAATCAAATAAGAAGTAACACATCCAGTTCTTTATCAGAAAATGTAGTCCCTGAGCAACATGACCTCCTTCAACACTATTGCAATTTCTTAAGGGAACTCGGTCATGTTCATAGCAGCTTGACCCTCCAATAGATTTATATTTGACCCACTAACAATGTTGCACTCCTCTTCTCAAGAATTCACCTCTCTTAACAAGAGATACCTCTGTAATGAATACCCCAACCACCCTTAACAAAAATCAATCATAGTGAGAAGAACTTAGCCACCAACAAGGAAAACTCAACTGTAACAAGATGATCTCTTCCACAATGAAGCATCGTAAGAATATTTGAATGATCTCCTCTCAATGACCTGATAGGGTGGATAGTCTCAATACCAAAACCAATCTCAAGAAACTCTCTAGGGTTTTCATCCCAAGAGCCAAAGTCACAAAGAACTCTCTCAATTCAATTTTAGAAAATAACAAGTGAATGATGAGAGAGGGCGCCCCTCACGCCCCTTTTATTCTCTCGTTGACACATTTTTGCCACTTTTACCATTTTTAATAAGTTAAAGTGACTTTATGACTTCCATAGTCCCCTTAGGCACGCCTTTTTAATTGTTTACTCAATGTCACCTTTTAAAAATAAAATAATTTACACTCTGATGACATTAAATAAATTACTATTTCCCTTCCCCCCCATTGAATATAGCCTACGAGAATCACTTAGGTTATTTCATCAATCTCCTGGAGAGCTCATTTGGAAAGGGACATTATAGTCCTCCATTCCCAAGATTGCTTGTCCTCAAGCAACTGCAAATTTGGATGCTGCAAAATCTGGTCACTTTCCCATGTGGAATCCTCTACTGGAAAATATATCCATTTGATGAGGTACTCTCGGCTCACCCTATTTCACAACTTCCTCTCTTGGATATCCAATACCTCTTCAAGAACCAATACCAGTTGTCCCTCCTCATCTAATGGGGGTAACTCTATCGATGTAGTGACTTGTTTTCCCAAAGAATTTTTGAGGCATGAAACATGGAACATGTTGTGTATTTTACTTCCCCCTAGCAATTCCAGTTCATAAGTCACCTCACCAATCCTATGAATCACCCTATAGGTCCCATAAAAATGTGGCTTAATATTTTTTGCACCACTTTTCTTTAGTGAAGACTACCTATATGGTTGTAGCCTTAGGAATACCATGTCTCCTACATCAAAAGTGTGATCGACATTATGTCTGTCTGCATATATATTGTGTTGGTTCTGAGCCATCTGCAAATTTTCCTTGAGAGCTTTGAGTGTGTCCTAGCTCTCCTGGATCTAGTCCTTGGCTTTGGGATCCCTATTATCCCTAAATGACAAGTCAAGAAAAGAAGGAGCATCATAACCAAATAATGCTCGAAATGGTGTCATACCGATGGACATGTGATAAGTGGTGTTATAGAAGTGTTCCTCCAAATGCAACCACTTCACCCATACCTTTTGTTTCCTGAACACGTAGTTATGTAAATACCCTTATAGCCACTTTTTCACGATCTCACTCTGTCCATTTGTTTGAGGGTGATAACTAGTGTTGTGAGTCAACTTTGTGCCACACAACCTGAAAAAATCCTGCCAAAATGCACTAAGGAACATGTAGTCCCTGTCACTGACAATATACCTCAGAAACCCATGGAGTCTAAATACCTCTCTGAAGAACAACTCGTCTACTTGTGTTGCCTTGTATTTGGAGGATATAGAAAATAAGTGTGCAAATTTGGTCAACCTATCAACCACGACATATATGCAATCTCTTCCCTGTACCCTCGGTAAACCTGTGATGAAGTACATAGATATGCTTTCACACTTTTGCTCTGGGATGGGAAACGACTGTAGTAATATTGAAGGATGAGTCCTCACTGAATTGTTCTACTAACAAGTCGCACACTCTCTCACATGCCTCAATACATAATCTTTAAGGCACTTCCAAGTGAACCTCTCCCTAATCTGCCTATAAGTTTTAAAGTATCATGGATGCCTTGTTAATGATGTATCATTCATGGATTTCATAATTTTCTCCTTTAGAGAATATTTTGGGACTAAGTATATGTGGTATTTATAGTAAATGATGTCATCCACCACCTTATACCTGTCATCCTACACATTGCAATCCGTCATCTCACAAGAAAATTGGTTCTTGGAATACTCACCAAAAGATGAGATTTCTAGTCAACTGAAATCTATGCAAGTGAAAATATCTCTGGTTTCCCGAAGAGAGCATTTGCAAGTGCGTTCTTCTTTCCTTTTACATATTGATGCAGGAGAATCACCAACACATCAAGCAAGCCAGTGCGGAAGAGAAGGACATCTGGACAAGCGCCATCACAAATTTTGAAATCACCTTGGAAGTTGTTGCGCGATCTTAAATGAGCCATTAAGATGAAGCACACTTGTATATTGTAATCGGACCTTGAGCCTTTAGCTCTCGTCCTTAGTAGGTAGATGACATTTAAGGTAGTTAATGCAAGTAGGTAAAATTGAATATGTAGATTAGACAGTTTAGGAGCACAAGAGGGAAACGGGATATAGACACCCTCATTGTGCATTTGTAACATTATGATTGAAATCAGAGGAAGAAGAGCAAGAGCAGGTAGAGAGCTGTGTAAGAACACCCATGTACCGATATTTGAATTAATAGAAGAGTTTGATTCAAATTCATGGTTCTGTGTTTATTCTCTGTGTGTGATGTTGAGTGATATGCTCATGAATGTTTGGTTCCTGTTATACATTTGCTTTTATATGTTGTGTATATGAGTTCATGTTTGAATTTGAAGTCAGAAAAGATAATGAAATGAGTTTCAATTGTTTCTCTATCTGAGCCGAGAGTTCCTGCAAGGAGTGTAGTTGAAGTGTCCACAAGGAGTGCATTGACGAAGGGTTCAGATAGGGTTACTTTTGTTTTCATTCATCTCAGGAGTGCAGTTGAGCACAGGAGCCGTGCAAGGAGTGCGCAGTCCAGGTGAGGTTCAGGGTTGCGAACCTCAGCAAGAGTTGAAGGACTATCGCTGCAGGTGTGCTCAGAGTCAAAGGAGAATCAACACTTGGAAGTGGTTGAATGTCTACCGCAAGGAGTGCATGCAAGGTTCTTTGAAAGATTCCGGGTTGGGAAAAACTCAGGAGGTATAGGACCTTCGAGTAATCACCAAGTGAAATCACAGGAAGGTTGTGCCGTGGAGTGTTCAAGCAAGCATCGTAGGTTTGCATGCAGAAGGACGAGTTCCGTGGAGGAAATATCAGTCATTCGCAGAAGTCATTAGGAGGACGGATGGTTGGAATTCTCCGAGGAGAATCCGCGAACTCTCGTGATTCGTAGGATCTATAGAAGGTGTAGGGAAGATACTGTAGGTATTCTGAGAAGTTGGAAGCTCAAGAGGGATAGAGCCGTTGATCCAAGCCATCCAGGGTCGTAAGATCTACACATGAAATCACATATCGGGGTTTCGTAGGTTGAAACTCAGTAGTGTTGCAACCAGAATCGCGAAATCGTGATACGCGATATCCCGACGGCTACATAAACAATGTGGGGCCACAGGAGTTGGTGATGTGGACAGGTGGCACTTCATATCGGGTTTTCGAAATGAGAAGTCCCGAACCATTGACATCAGGATTCGTGATCCTGCGGAATCCAAAATCTCGATAGAGGTGGCGGGACATTGAATAGTCAACTCGCGAGCACATCAGAGTTTCGGTGTATTGGGAGTCGGGAGTTGGTAGAGTGAGTTGTTTGGTATCGCGAGTGCCGAAATCGCGATAGGGAAAATCCCGATAGGAAAAGAAAAAGGGTCAGCGTTGACTTATATCGATTTTCAGGGATTCGTGAAACCAAATCTCGATCACTAGACCTCGCGAAGTCCCAAATTTCGATTCCCCGAGTGCAGAGAGGGGATCGCATGAAAAGGTCTGTGGGTGCAGATTTCCCGATAGGTAAATAGAGGAACATTAAAGTTCTTCGGGCCGTGAGGAAGAGAAGATCTTGTGAGCGGACGTGTTTGCGAGCGCGCGTCTGCGTCAAGTGGTATCAGAGCTCAGAAAGGTTCTTTTCTTTCTGTAGCAGAGGAGAAGAATTCACCATGCCGCCCAGAAGAAGGGACATGCAATCACCCGATCCAGAGGATAGGAAAATGCTGCACAGAAGAGGCAGGTAGATGACAGATCCAGCTATGGAGAGACAAATGCATGATCTCCGAGCAAGACTCAAAGACATGGAGACAACGCAAAGATGCACAACTAGTGCAAGGGATCTCAGTGATTCCGAAAGCGAAGTTGAGGCTGAACGTGAAGAGGAAGTTGCAGTCGAAGATGCATCAAATGAGCTTTTGATCAAAGCTATTTCCATGATGGGTGCAAGAGCAAAGATGGACATTCCAATTTACAAGGGAAACTTGAATGCAGAGGAGCTTCTAGACTGGATTAGATCTCTAGACACATACTTCGACTATGAAGATGTCAAAGAAGACAAGAAGGTCAAGCATGTTGTCACACGCTTGAAGGGACATGCAACATTGTGGTGGGATGAACTACAAGCTGACAGACACTGCAAGGGCAAGCAAAAGATCAAAAGCTGGGACAGAATGATCGCAAAGATGAAGGAAAAATTCATCCCCAGGGACTATCAAATTACTCTGTTTAGGAGAATGCAGAACCTGAGGCAGAAGCTGATGACAGTGAAAGAATACACTGAGGAATTCTACAAACTGAACATCAGGGCAGGTCATCGAGAGAGCGATGATGAAAATTTTTCCAAATACATGAATGGCCTGAGATATGATATCCAGGATGAGATGAGCATGGTAACCATCCGAACAGTGGAAGATGCTTATTAGATGGCTCTGAAAGATGAGGAGAAGCTGAGCTGAAAGCAGAGTCAGAGGGGCTGAGGCAGAAGTCAGCCTAGAGGCAAGGCAGTTTCCCAGGACAAATATCAAAAGCCCAAAGAGGAATGGAAGAAACCTCAGATTTGTACAGAGAGAGGTGGAATCTCACAGTGAGGGCAACAATATGATGAACAACGAGGACAACATAATGATCAGAGAGGAGATTATGATGACAACAACACTTTTCCTCGTACTAGAGGCAGAGGAAGAGGAAGAGGTGGAGTAATTAAATGCTTCACATGTGGAAATAATGGGCACAAGTCTTACGAGTGTCCAGAGAAAAAGAAGGACATTGGAGAGGCTCACATCACCGAGGCACAAAGGCGGGATGTTGAGGCAGAAGACACTGAAGGCGAAAGATTGCTCATGATGCAAAAAGTCCTTTTGACACCCGATAAGGAGGTGGAGAGTTCAGTCCAAAGGACCAGACTTTTCAGGACTACTTGCAAGACCAAGGACAGGGTATGCAAGGTCATCGTAGACAGTGGTAGCACAGATAATCTCGTATCTACAGAGATGGTAGAGAAGATGGAGCTGGAGACGACTGATCATCTGAGCCCATACATAGTTTCGTGGCTACAGAAAGGACACCAGGTAACTGTCACTAAAAAATGCTTGGTTGAATTCAAGATATGTGGATATAATGATAAAATCTTGTGTGATGTCATTCCTATGGATGTTTGTCATCTATTGCTGGGTAGACCATGGAAATATGACAGGAATGTGATTCATGATGGGAGAATGAACACATACACCCTGGAGAAGAATGGGAGGACACACATGTTGCTTCCGATAAAGGATAAGGAGGTGAAGCCGGAAGTAAGCAGCACAATACTTCTCATGAGTGGGAAGGAACTTCTTACCGAGGTTAAGAAGAAGGAGGAACCACAATTCATTGTGGTCAGGAAACCGATAATTGTTCTGACTAGTACAAGAGTGGATGATTTACCAGAGGAGGTTCAGGAACTATTGGGAGAGTTCGTTGACATTGTAGTGGACGAATTACCTCGTTCGTTGCTACCGATCAGGAGTGTGAGCCATCATATTGATCTCATACCAGGAGCCAGTTTGCCAAACAAATCCGCGTACAAATTGATGTCGCAGAAGAATGAAGAGGTTAAGAGGCAAGTCCAGGAGTTATTGGACAAAGGATTAGTCAGGGAAAGCTTGAGTCCATGTGATGTTCCAACAGTACTCAGTCTGAAGAAAGACAGAGGCTGGAGGATATGTACTATCTCAAGGGCGATCAATAAGATAACCATCAGGAATTTCCATTTCCAAGGATGGATGATCTGATGGATTTCTTAAGTGGAGCAAAGTATTTTTCAAAGATTGATTTGAAAAGCGGTTATCATCAAATTTGCATGAGAGAAGGTGATGAATGGAAGACAACATTCAAAACCAACGAAGGGTTGTATGAATGGCTTGTTATGCCATTTGGCTTAACAAATGCGCCGAGTACCTTCATGAGGTTGATGAACGAAGTCCTGAGGGAGTTCATTGGGAAATTTGTCATTGTTTATCTGGATGACATACTGATTTACAGTAAATCAGTGGCAGGGCATCTGAAGCATTTGGCTACAATGATGCAGAAACTACAGCAGGAGAAGTTGTTGATAAACATGAAGAAGTCCTTGTTCATGAAGACAGAGATCATTTACTTGGGTTTTTTTATTTCGGCAAATGAGTTGAGGATGGATTCGAATAAGGTGGAGGTAATCAAGAATTGGCCATCACCGAAGAACATATTTGAGGTGAGAAGTTTTCACAGATTGGCTAGTTTCTACCGAAAATTCATCAGGAATTTCAGTGGAATTAGTGCAACGATGATGGATATAGTGAAGAAAAGACACAAATCTTTTCATCGGACAGAAGAGGCTGAAAAGAGTTTTAATATGGTTTAAGAGAAAATCACGGAACAACCAGTTTTGGTGTTGTTGGATTTCCAAAAGACATTTCAAGTGAAATGCGATGCAAGTGGATTTGCAGTAGGGGCAGTCTTGAGTCAGGAAGACAGGATGATAGTGTATTTTAGTGAGAAGTTGAATGAAGCAAAGTTGAAATATTCCACTTATGATAAGGAATTTTACGCTATCATACAAGCACTGAAGAAATGGAGGCATTACTTGATACCCAAAGAGTGTGTCTTGTATAGTGACAATCATGCACTGCAGTTTGTGACTCAATAGGAAAAGTTGAATCAGAAACATATCAAATGGGTTGAGTGTATGCAGAATTTCACTTTTGTGATAAAACATATTTCTGGTACTGCTAACAAAGTTGTTGATGCTTTGAGCAGGAAGTGTTTGCTGTTGCAGGAGTTCAGAGTCAAAATGTTGGGTTTTGATGATCTCAGGGACATGTACGCAGATGATCAGGATTTTAAGGAAGCATATGAAGCAGCTGAGAATCCAGTTCTCAGAGATAGAATCCCATGGATAGAATACATGATCCAGGAAGGATTGTTGTTCAAAGGTAATCAACTATGTATTCCAAAATGCTCCATGAGGGAGAACTTGCTGAAGGAGAAACACAGTGGAGGATTGGCAGGACATTTTGGTCATGACAAGATGTTTGCGAAGTTGAATGAGTCATATTTTTGGTTGGGAATGTGAGCGGATGTCAAGAGATTTGTGGATAGATGCATAATTTGCCAGCATTCGAAAGGAAGGAAGCAGAATGCAGGGTTTTATCAACCGTTGCCCATACCAGAAAGGTCGTGGGATGAAATTAGCATGGATTTTATATTGGGGTTGCCAAGGACACAAAGAGGTGTTGATTCAATCTTTGTGGTAGTGGATATATTTTCCAAGATGGCACACTTCATTCCATGTCAGAAAACCAGCGATGAAACTCACATTGCGAACCTGTTCTTCAAAGAGGTCATTCGACTTCATGGATTGCCGAGAAGCATAGTTTCGGATCGTGATACAAAGTTCATAGGGAATTTTTGGAGGACCTTATGGAAGAAGATGGGAACTAAATTGGCATTTAGTTCAGCTTATCATCCTCAGGCGGATGGGCAAACAGAAGTGGTCAACAGGAGTCTGGGAGACTTGTTGAGAAGCTTGGTGATAGAGCACCATATCGAGTGGGACAATATATTACCACAGGCAGAATTCACGTATAATGACTCAGTTAACAGGAGAACAGGGAATATTCCATTCCAGGTTGTCTATAACATGCAGCCGAGAGGAATTTCTGAACTCAGAGAGTCAGAACAGACTACGACTAGGAGCGCTAGTGCAGAATCTTTCGCAAAAGCGATGAAAGAACTTCACAGCCAGGTGAAGCAACGATTGCTAGAATCAAGCTAGGAGTATAAACGCAGAGCGGATCAACACAAGAGATAACTTCAGTTTGAGGTTGGTGATATGGTTCTAGCACATTTGAGGAAAGAAAGGTTCCTGAGAGGAACATACAACAAGTTGAAAATGAAGAAAATTGGGCCATGTAGGGTCTTGAAGAAACTTGGGTCGAATGCTTATGAGATTGAATTACCCGATGGGATAAGAATTTCTCTGATATTCAATATCTCGGATTTTTAACCATATAGAGATGAGGAACTAGGGACTAGAACTGAGCAACCAGTGATCCAGTGGACAAGGTAGATGCCAGTTGTAGAGAAGCCGCAGATGGAGCGCATACTGGATAAATGATCCGGATTATTTTCGGCACGAAATGAGATCTGAGATATAATAAAGAAATGCATAGAGATATCAAAAATATTCAATAATATAACAGAAATGTATCGAAGATGCAACCATAAACACAGATATACAGTAATACACGATTTCTATTAATGAAATAAATGTACAGAGACTGTAAAAATACAAAGTGGAAGACTCGCTAGAATGGTAGCAGCTTATCTCTGAGAAGAGATGTGACGGCTACTCGCATTCACAAGAAGATGATTACAATGAGGCTCTAAAGGCCTTTTTACAATAAACGAGAATGCAAAAATTCCTAGACATCCAAAATCCTAATCCTAGGAGATGAAGCACCAAAAGTCATGTGGGCCCCGTTTGGGTAAGTGAGTACATCAACTTCCCGGGGTCGTAACTTTTGCATATGATCTCCGTTTTAGGTGTGTGGTAGCTTGTTGGAAAGGTATCGTCGAGGAGATTCATTTTGGGGGCTCAATAATGTCTTCAGAAATAATTGAGAATCTTGATGTCGAAAAATCTTCATTTGGACCCTCAAAATGGCCCTAGAAGTTAAAACCTGCTAAAAATAGTAAATTGCCAAAATTGCTAGAAAGCCGTTTTGAGACATTTGGAAAAGGTGGGTGGCCAGCGATATCCACCTGGATCAATAAACGAATTGGTAAGAATACCATGAGGAGAGAATACTTTGAGTATCTGGTCAAATGGAAGAACCATCCAGTTAAAGATGCCAGCTGGGAGACTGAAGCAAAGATACAGAAGCATGGACAGACCGTACAGGAGCTCATGGACAGGAGCCCATGAAAATTTTCAAGCGAGGGAGTATGATGCAATAGCATCACCAACACATCAATCGAGCCAGCGTGGAAGAGAAGCAGAGATGGACGAGCGCCAACACAAATTTTGAAATCACCTTGGAAGTTGTTGCGCGATCTTAAATGAGCCATTAAGATGAAGCGCACTTGTATATTGTAATCGGAAATTGATCCTTTAGCTCTCATCCTTAGTAGGTAGACGACATTTAAGGTAGTTAATGCAAGTAGGTAAAATTGAATATGTAGATTAGACAGTTTAGGAGCGCAAGAAGGAAACAGGATATAGACACCCTCATTGTGCATTTGTAACATTATGATTGAAATTAGAGGAAGAAGAGCAAGAGCAGGCAAAGAGCTGTGTAAGAACACCCATGCACCAATATTTGAATTAATAGAAGAGTTTGATTCAAATTCATGGTTCTGCGTTTATTCTCTGTGTGTGATGTTGAGTGATATGCTCATGAATGTTTGCTTCCTGTTATACATTTTCTTTTATATGCTGTGTATATGAGTTCATGTTTGAGTTTGAAGTCTGAAAAGATAATGAAATGAGTTTCAATTGTTTCTCTATCTGAGCCGAGAGTTCTTGCAAGGAATGCAGTTAAATTATCCACAAGGAGTGCATTGACAAAGGGTTCAGATAGGGTTACTTTTGTTTTCATTCATCTCAGGAGTGCAGTTGAGCACAGGAGCCATGCAAGGAGTGTGCAGGCTGGGTGAGGTTCAGGGTTGCGAACCTGAGCAAGAGTTGAAGGACTGCTGCTACAGGTGTGCACAGAGACGAAGGAGATTCAACACTTGGAAGTGGTTGAATGTCTGCTGCAAGGAGTGCGTGCAAGGTTCTTTGAAAGATTTAGGGTTGGGAAAAACTCAGGAGGTATAGGACCTTCGAGTAATTACCAAGTGAAAGCACATGAAGGTTGTGCCATGGAGTGTTCAAGCAAGTGTCGTAGGTTTGCATGCAGAAGGGTGATTTCCGTGGAGGAAAACTCATTCATTCGCAGAAGTCATCAGGAGGAACGGACGGTTGGAATTCTCCGAGGAGAATCTGCGAACTCCCGTGAGTCATAGGATCTCTAGAAGGTGTAGGGAAGATACTGCAGGTATTCTGAGGAGTTGGAAGCTCAGGAGGGATAGAGCCGTTGATCCAAGCCAGCCAGGGCCATAAGATCTACACGCGAAATCGCATATCGAGGTTTCATAGGTTGAAACTCAGTAGTGTTGCAACGAGAATCGCGAAATCGCGATACGCAATATCCCGACGGCTACATAAATAGTGTGGGGCCACAGGAGTTGGTGACGTGAACAGGTGGCACTTCATATCAGGTTTTTGCAATGAGAAGTCCCGAATGATTGACATCAGGCTTCGCGATCCCGTGAAATCTGAAATCCCGACAGAGGTGACGGGACGTTGAATAGTCAACTCATGAGCACATCGGAGTTTTGGTGTATCGGGAGTCGGGAGTTGGTAAAGTGAGTTGTTTGGTATTGTGAGTGCCGAAATCATGACAGGGAAAGTTCTGATAGGAACAAAAAAAGGGTCAGCGTTAACTTATATCGAGTTTCGGGGATTCGTGAAACCAAAGCTCGATCACTAGACCTCGCGAAGTCGTGAAGTCCGATTCCCCGAGTGCAGAGAGGGGATCGCATGAAAAGGTCTGTGGGTGCACATTTTCCAATAGGGAAATAGAGGAACATTAAAGTTCTTCGGGCCGTGAGGAAGAGAATATCCTGTGAGTGGACGTGTTTGTGAGCGCGCGTCTGCATCACATACTCTATGTAGAAATAATATTCTTGTATTTTTCTAACCCACTTATGTTGCCTTTCATTCAAGTCCTTTTCCCCCAAGAAGTGCCTCAAGTTGTTGTGGTCTATCTTAACCACAAATTTTCCACCTACCAAGTGTTGAAATTTTGGTATGCTCCTTTAACCATAGACAATGTCATATCATTGTCACCCAGCCATAGGAATTCACATATGCCACCCCTGAGCACACTAACCTTTAATTAGAATGATTCTAGCAATCCTACTCCAAAACCAACAGATAAATCGTAGTTGCTAACTGCAAAAACAACTCAACACAAGTAGAGTGCTCCTTCTCCAATGGTAGCACACAAGAGAGGAGTCTCCATATCCATAGAATAAGTGCCATACACAATTGCAGTAGCTACAACTGCACTAATCTCTCAAACTTGTGCCATACTTAGCAATAATATCACCAATATTTTCACCAAGAGAGTCACTTGATAGCATTAGTGAGAGACTAATACCAAGAGATGACCATACAACCTTATTCCTCCTTGCAGCTATAGTTGTTATAACCCTAAAATGCACCATACAGGTTTACCCGGCATCAGGCCAACTCATGCCTCTTCCTAGCCAAAGCCATGCTGAACAAATCCTCAAAAAACCTTCTAAAACAAGCA
>JZKD02S2153260.1:322763-349210 GCA_000966675.3 Picea glauca | reverse complement strand
TATAAATATAAGTGGAAATATCATGCACATACGAAGAAGGAAGGGTACACAAAACCCTTCATCGATGCCTCCATATCCAAAGGAGAAAAGGGAAGAAAAGGAGAGAAATGCACATACTGTTACAAAGGATTCCATTAAGAATCCACATGCATGCAAAATCAAATAGATCTGATGTATCAAATACTTCAGAAAAACAACCTTGGAGATCACATCATCGAGGGTGCAAAGAAGAAGAAGCTAGAAGATCTGAATTCTAAGAAAGACAATTATAGCCATGCCTTGATTTCCATCAACTCCTCTCCCGGTGCTTGGATTGTACATTTAGGAGCATCACATCACATGGCTTCCTCAAAAGAAGTATATTATTCTTTGGATTCATGCAAAGGACCTCCCACTCCGATGGGGGACAACTCTTCTTTCGAAGTCACTGGCAAAGGAAGGATTGAACTCACCAATGGAAACTTCGAGAATGTGTTGCATGTTCCCAAGCTTTCTGTCAACCTTCTCTCTGTGTATCAAATGATGAATTTTGGCACCAGAAAGAGAGTCGTATTCACATTCACACCAAATTCTGTGGACATCTATGACATGCAAACCAACTCCAGGGTTGCAATCGGTGAGGTAAATCATCAATCTAGATTGTATACATTTTCTGAGTTCATTGAACCTGATTCTCCTTTACTGCTTACTCATGTTGATGAAAGTAGTAGGATATGGCACAAAAGATTTGGACATTTGAATTTTAGATACATGCAACAACTTAGCAAGCACAGATTAGTTGATTGTCTACCAGACATCCATTTCTCTAAGGGAGTGTGTGAGGGATGTGTTCTCGGGAAACACCCTCAAGAGAAATTCGACAAGGGAAAGTCTCAGCGAGCTTCCACACCTTTAGATCTAATCCACGGTGACCTGATGGGTCATTTTCCACATCCATCAATCAACAAAGCTAGGTTTTTTCTCATTTTTGTTGACAATTTCTCAGGTTTTACATGGATATACTTTCTCAGGAAAAAATTCGAGGTCTTTCAACACCTGAAAGATTTCAAAGACCTAGTTGAGACACAGTCTGGAAATAAGATCAAAGTCCTCCAAACTGATAACAGTGGAGATTATGTAAATCATGAGATCCATAATATTTTCCATGAGATAGGGATTCAGTTGCAGGACACAGTTCCCTACACTCCGCAGCAAAATGGAGTTGTTGAGCAGAAAAACCGATCTCTAAAGGAGATGGCATTTTGCATGTTGCATGCAAAGTCACTACCACAAAGACTATGGGCTGAAGCACTTGACTGTGAAACATACATCCAAAACATATCTCCCCATAGATCTGTCAAGGATAAAACCCCTTACAAGTCTTGGAGCGACCTCAAACCAGAAGTGACCCATTTTTGCATTTTTGGTTCTCGTGCATGGGCCTGGATTCCCTATGAAAAGAGGAAGGCACTTGATCCACAGAGCACTGAGTGCATTTTTTTTGGATACCCCAATGGTGTGAAGGGATATCGACTTATTGATCTTTCCTCGGACCGTATCATAAATGAGCATAGTGTCCAATTCGAGGAAAGTGTCTCGCATGTACCTCAGCAGCCGCATGCAGACACCTTCACTCTTCCACCTGTCTGAGATGATGAGCATGCACATGCCGAATATTCTTCAAATGAGATTTCTGATTCAGAGGAATCAGATGATTCAGATTCGAAGTCAGTATATTCAGATGTAGAGTCAAAGAATCCAAATGTAGTTGTAGAGCCAGAGCAGAGGCCCAAGTGGGCACAGATTACTCTTCAGGATGTGGGGGATCTCATAGGTGATCCATCCAATACTAGGAGGACTCAATCTGATTTTGAGGAGCTTCCTATTGTAATCACTACCACTGAACTAGTGCCTTGGAGGCATCTTTTCTTGGTTCAGTCTTCATATCCACAGTCTTATGGCGAGGCTACTGGAAATCCCTTTGGGGAATCCACCATGTAGGAGGAGTATAACTCCCTCCTCGAGAACCAGACTTGGAATCTGGTTCCCCTTCCTTCTGGGAGAAAACTTGTCATATGCAGATGGGTCTACAAGACCAAGAGCACAGCAGATGGATAGATCAACAGATACAAAGCCAGGCTTGTCGCTAAAGGATTTCAGCAGGTTCATGGTGTTGACTATGATGAGACCTTCACTCTAGTAGTGAAGATGGATTCCATACAATTGGCACTTTCCATTGCGGCAACCAAGGGATGGTAAGTCCAGAAGATGGACGTGAAGAATACATTTCTTCACGGTGATCTCTCTAAGGAGATCTACATGGAGCAGCCACAGGGATTTATGTAGGACTCATCTTTGGTATGTCAACTGAAGAAGCCACTTTATGGCCTCAAGAAGGCTCAGAGGGCATGGTATGCCAAGATGGAATCCTACCTGTTGTCACAGAACTTTGTACATTGTAAATCATAATCGAATGTATACATGCTCAGGACAACTAATTCACTTCTACTTTAGTTCTATATGTCGATGATTTGTTGATCACTGGTTGCTCGACTTCAACAATTGATGCAGTCAAGGGGATTCTTCATGACAGGTTTTTGATGACAGACATGGGTTCACTACACTTCTTCCTTGGACTGGAGATAATTAAGGATGCTATACGCATCAAACTATCTCAGTCCAAGTATGCACGAGATCTCCTTGAGAGATTTCACATGACAGACTGCAAGTCTGCTCTGACTCCTTTCCTATCAGGAGTCAAACTTGAGGATGGTGGGGAGACTCCATTGGTTGACAACACACTGTACAGAACTAGTGGGGATCTTGTTGTATCTCACACACTCCAAAATAGACCTCTCATATGCAGTTGGCGCAGTTTCCAGGTTCATGCAGGAGCCACATGAGCTACATTGGAAAGCTGCAAAGCGTATTCTTCGATACATACAGGGCACCATCACCTTTGGGATTCATTATGCATCATACTCTACATTAGATCTCATTGGGTTTACTAATTATGACTAGGCTAGTGATAACATTGATCGCAATTCCACATCTGGTTACTCACTTAGTCTTGGTTCCAGTCCTATCTATTTGTTGAGCAAGAAGCAAGCTTCCATTGCTCTATCTTCAGCCAAGCCAGAGTACAGAGGGGTAGTTAACATAACCATTCAGGCTATGTGGCTACAACATTTTCTCACTGAGTTGGGCATTTAGTTTCATTGGCCAATAATCATCTGGTGTGATAACCAGAGCACTCTGAAGTTTTGCAGAGATCCAGTTCAAAGGCAGCGGACAAAGCACATCGAGATCCACATGCACTACATCCAGGACTTAGTACATGAGGGGATCATCGACTTACAGTTATTTCCTTCAGCAGAACAAACAACAAACATTTTCACCAAGACCTTTACTGAGCAGAAATTCCATTCTCTGCGAGGTCATCTTGGAGTGAAGGACACAGTTGCCTATAAACTATAGTTCTTATTTTTACATACATTATACCTTGAGGGGGGGTTTTTCCCATGAGGTTTTCCCTCTTTCCTTACTTTATTTTCAATGTATCTTTTGTACTTTGGTACCTAACATGGCCTCATTGTTGGGACCCAATCTTTATTTTCACCATAGTGATGTTCAGGGGGGGTGTTGGAGTTACTTCACACACACCTAGGATTTATTTTACCTAAGGTTATTCCTTGTTTATTATTCATAATTAGTCATTATCCGGTCTCCTATATTTTAGGGGAGAATATTCCACCTGGAGAATATTCTCTTTTAGTTGACATTTCAGTTTGACTAGTTGAGTTGAGTTTAGATGTTGCATTGGGATCATCACCATGCAACATTGGGATCATCACCACGCTAATTCAACCTTGCCTTGGTATCATCACCAAAGTGGTGCATTAGCCTTGATTCCCTAAGTTAACTCCTCACTACTCTCTGTTTAGTTAGTTAATTGAAGACTAGTTGACTAGTTAACTCAACTAGGTGGCAGTTCACTCCCGTAACTACCTAAGAGACAATAATAGGTGGTAGTTCACTCCCGTAACTACTGGTGTGTGTCCAAATCACTCTAGAGAACCACTATGACGACTTGGTTCACCTCAAGTCAAAATCATTGAGTTATACAAAGTATATCATGTGTAAATTATTCATTATTCACAACGGTTAATGAGAATTCTTCCATTCTTTCTCTCCTTCTTCTTCCTTCTCCAATTCTCTCTACAAATGTGTGTATTATTTTTTAGCTAGATCTATTTTTTTCAAGATTAACACATTTACAAAGGTCTCGTTTCCTCGAAACCCTGAAGAACACATTTTATACCCCGATTCCTTCCATGTTGGTTCACCTATTTATACATCATGTAAATATGAAGAAACCAGTCCACGTTTTCCTTTCCCTCCTCTTCTAGAATTTTTGTCTCCTAACAAAATTTTTCCAGAATTCTCTTTGCTACATACTGAAGAAGTTGAAAGGTCACTTCTATGGTCCCTCGAAGTTTTTGAAAACCTTTTTTTTTCACAAGGTCTGTCCCCTATAATTTCGATGGTTTCTTCCGGAGGCGGAGGAGCAGGTGGACAAGGTCATGGTCAACCCCCACCCCCTAGAATTTTTTCCAATGTAGGAGCTAGATACGCTCCCTTGGTCCTTCCTCCTGTCCTTCATGATTTACCTAAAACTTATATGAATAAATTACCAAAATTTACGGGAGAAGAAGATTTAACAGCAATAGAGCACATAACCTTTTTCGATCAGTTCGTTGATATCCTTGCAATTGAGAATGGATATGTTTACTCAAGGATTTTAGTGCAAACTTTCAAAGGACAAGTAAGAATCTGGTTTCGAGGACTCCTGGTAGGTTCCCTATGGTCATATGATGATTTAGAAAACACACTTTTAAGACAGTGGGGAGAAAAGAAAGACCATCTATATCATCTGACTGAATTCAGAGCCCTAAGAAAAAGGAATTCATAGTTAGTTCTCGAATTTACTCAGAGGTTTAACAAAATCTACCATAAGATCCCAGTTGAGGTTAAACCTTCTCAACTTGTGGCAAAGGTAACTTTCGCAGAGGCTTTTGAACTCGAATTTGCCCTACTTTTAAGAAAAAGAAGATCTGCCACTCTAGTAGGAATGCAAGATGACACCATAGAAATCGAATCAAACATGATGGCGTGTGGTAAATTAAAATCCAAGGTTGATACAAGAACCAAAGACCCCAAACGCTTCAGGGAACAAGAAGGACCCTCTAGATCTGGGAAGTCCACGAAAGAAAAAATGGATGACGTGGCTAAGATAATCAAATATTTGTCAAAAAAAATCTCTATAATGGAGCTAGACCAAGCCAAACCTGATCCATTCACTAGAAAATATTTTAGGAGAAATCCTAACCTCCAAACCCAACAGAGACAAATGAAAAATGAAGATAAAAAAATACAGGCTCCGTTTAAAATGAAATTTTGTATGCAAAGGGATGATATGAAAAACTATGAGGGGTTAGAAGAGGATATAAACAACCTTAGTGATGACGACCAGGAACCTCATCTAACTAGACAAGATTAAGAAAGATCTATAGACCAAGAACCCTTTTTTAGTAATGAGGAAAGTATAAATAATATGGGAGAGTCTGCATATCAAGGAATCACCGACTCCATAATGGTCGAGCTTCAACATAAGTATAATTTAAGGCCCAAAGAAACAAATACTACAAGTGTTCCACCAAAAAATATTTTATCAAGAAATAAAGCGAATAAGGCAGTTGTCACTAAACCGCTAGTTGAAAAACAAGTTTCCTAAAAAAAAATAGTTGAAACAAGAGAAACACAAACCAAGAAAGTTGAGAATAATGAAGCACAAGCTACAAGCAGAGAAATAAAAAAAAAATATGGAAGTTTCAGTTTAGAAAATGAACTAAATAAAATTAAAATCCCCATGCCTCTAGTTGAGCTTGCTAAGAATCCAATTTATAAAAAACAGATTGCTAAAATGATAACTTTTTCTGATGTTGAATGTCATGCAGATGTGATCAATCTGTAAGATGAAATACCAACGATTATGTTTGGTCCACACATCAAAAATACTAAGGATTTTGTTGCTCTATTTTATATTACATTGGTTGTGCACGATCACTTACTTCACAACTGTATGCTAGATTCTAGAGCCTCTCATAACTTAATGCCTCAAATTATTATGGAAAATTTGGGCCTCTAAATCACTAGACTTATCAAGACTTATACTCATTTGATTCAAGAAAAGTTAAGTGTCTCAGCATGATCAAGGATTTGGTAGTGAATCTTGCACAGATTCCTGTAAAAAATATCCTTATGGATGTAGTTGTTGCTGACGTCACTGCCAAGTATGGAATGCTTCTATCCAGGTGTTGGGGCACGAAATTAGGAAGATCACTTCAATTGGGCATGACATACGCTACGATCCCAATTTTTGGTGGACAATTTACTCGATTGTACAAAGAAACTAGACTGGCATCTACTGTAAGTGACTCCCAAAACCCAAACAATTATCCAGTCTATGTTGCCGATCAGGATCTAGGATATTGTATTTTATCAATAGACGATGATTTTGAAGAATGTATATAAGAATAAAACAAAAAAAATAGAAAAATCAAAGAAAAGTGTAAATAATAGAGAAGGAGTATGGAATTTTGTTTTTCGATGGTGCTTCGTCCTATGAAGGGGCAGGTGTTGGAGTATTATTTGTTGCACCTGTAGATGAGTATGTCATCCCCTTTACATATAGATTACAATGGGAAATTGATTATAAAAATAATGTTTGTGAATATGAAGCTCTAGTTTTAGGATTGAAGGCTGTCAAGAAGCTAAAAATTGAACATCTAATAGTTTATGGTGATGCAGATCTAATTGTGAAACAAATAAAGAAACAATATCAAGCTAAACATCCAAGGCTAAGGTCATATAGAAACTCAGCCTAGGATTTGATAGAGAATTTCTTCTCGTCCTTTAACATTCACTACATTCCTTGAATGGAAAATCAACAGGCAAACTCTTTAGCCAAAGAAGCTGCGACGTTTGTACCACCTACAGTCCTAAAATTGAAATATCATATAGAAATGAAACACAGACCTTCAATTCCAAATAATGTGCAACACTGGTAGGTTTTTTAAGATGACGAGTAGATTAAACAGTTCTTAGAAATGGTTGATGAGTTCTCTAAGACTCATCTAGATCAAGAGAATCAAAATGAGCCTATTTGGATCATGCAAGAAGATGAATATCCTGAAAAGTTCCAGGATAAGATCGCAAATCACCAAATCCTTGTTCTTAAGAACAATCAGATCCCCTGGGGTTTGATACCTTTAGAGAGATTGTTTGACCAAGATGATATACCCTTAAAATCTACCTTACAAACTCAGCTCGAAGAGGTTGAAGACTGTAATATAGGAACTAAAGAAGATCCTAAATTGGTCAAAATATCTAAATACCTCCCAGCCCAAGTAAAAAATAATTACGATGAATTTCTTAAACAGTATAAATATGTCTTTGCATGGTCCTATGACGATTTAAGAACTTATGATACCTCTCTAATTGAACATAAGATTCCTTTGAAGCATGGTATCAAACCTTTCAGGAAAAATATGAGACAGATAAACTCTATCCTCTTGCCAGTAATATAAAGAGAGGTCAAGAAGCTACTAGATGAAAATAGTATCATTCCACTCACGTATTCAAAATGGGTAGAAAATTTGGTACCCGTCAGGAAGAAAAGTGGAGAAATAAGGCTTTGTGTAGATTTTAGAAATTTAAACCAGTCATCCCTCAAAGATAACTGCCCACTGCCAAAAATGGATCATGTCAAAAGTAGTTGGAGCTAACAAAATGTCTATGATTGATGGTTTTTCCAGATACAACCAAATTGTTGTCCACAAAGATGATAAAGAAAAAAATGCATTTACTACTCCATGGGAAAATTTCATGTATGATAAAATGCCATTTGGTTTGATGAACATAGGGGCCACTTTCCAAGGAGTGATGGATATGGATTTCATCGATGAGAGAGATAATCTTTTTGTTATTTAATTAGATGATCTAACAGTCTTCTCCAATTCTAATGCAGAACATCTGGTTCATCTTAAGCGAACCTTCGAGAAATGCAAAAAGTTTGGTTTGTCTCTTAACCCTAAGAAGTCTCATTTTTCTATGCAAGAAGGAAAAATCCTGGGTCATATAGTTTCAAAGGATGGTATCAAGGTCGACCCTAATTGATTCGAGGCTATTGACACGATAAACATTCCTTGAAATAAGAAAGAGATCAAATCTTTTTTAGGAAATATAATTTTTTTGAGAAGATTTATCCCTAACTTTGCTAAAATTGTCATACTAATCACAGATATGTTGAAGAAAGAAAGTGAAATGAAATGGACTTCCGAAGAAAAGGTTTATGGTACTGATGTTGTCCTTCCTATCAATCTCTCTCTTTGAACCTTCTTAAATGTTTCTTAACTCCTTTCCAAATGATTTATGGTATTGATGTTGTCCTTCCTATCAATCTCTCTCTTCCAGTGATGAAGTTGTGGCAAGACACAAATGAAGAGCTGAATGACATAATGAGAAGGATAAACCAAATAATCAAAGTCCAGCAAAACAGGGCCAAAGTCGATGACAGACTTAAACAATACGAAGATAATATGAAAGCCCTTTTCGATAAAAAAGCGAAAGATAGGGAGTTTCTTCCTAGTGATCTAGTTTTAAAATGGGATGCTAGAAAAGAAGATGCAAGAAAACAGGACAAGTTTGATCATCTCTGGTTTGGACCATTCAGGATTGTGGCTATAGAGGGAAATAATTCATTCCTACTGGAAAATATTGACGGAAAAACTTTTGACACCCCTATCAACGGGCGTTATCTAAAACATTTTATGCAATAATCATGTTTCACATTAACATTGTATATACCGATTTGGTTTTTTGTTTAAATTTGAAATTTCATTTTTCTTCGTAGGTTATCTGAAATTTACTTCTTCATTTTAAATAAACCTAGTTTTATTCGACATCAAAAAAGAAAAATATAAAATATCTGCATTGCATATCGTTGTATTCCACAAAATTTTCTGAATTTTTCTTTTTATACTTTTGCAGAATACTTATCATCGGATGATAAATAAGGAGGTACTGGAATCCAACGTTCAGTTTCCAAACATTTGTTTTTTCTCAAAACAGGTGATGAATTAATAATTGATTTGACTGAAAATGTAAATGAAATCCGAGGTATGAACTTCTATGCTTATTGTTCAAGCTAAAATACTAAAATAAATCTTATCGCATATAAACAAGGTTCTACTCATATAAATATAATCACATGATCAAAGGTCAGAAAATTTGTAGGCTTCCGAGTCAAGTGAAAATAAAACAAAAAGTTGAAATAAAAGGAAAAGAAAATAAGAATGAAAAGGGCTAAAAAAAGAGAAGTTGGACAATCGAGAAGCAAACTATGTGGAAATGAGATTCTTTTGCGTCAGACCATATGAGTCCTCGCTCTGTTTCATTTTTCCTATCTCTGAGATTTTACTCTATTCTAATTTTCACTACTTATCCTTAAGAATTCATAGAAAGAAAGAATTTTTCCTTGACTCAGAAAGCCTAAAAGAATATCTTCAAAACAAGATTAGGAGAAAATCTTTATATTCTTTTGATTTTGACTGAAAGAAAGTATGTCTAGGATAATCCTGATAACTTTATCTCTTCTAATAGATTTTAATTGATCAATTCGCTTGAGGCTAATCCCTGGAAATGAAAATTCCCCATAAATTGTTCCCTATAGGAAAAGATGTATTGAAGATCGGGAGAGATTTAGTCTAGAGTACAATAAAAAAGGGTTGACAGACCTTCAATATCAAATCTTAAGCAGATATCATCCATGTATGATACATACAAATTGATTTCCCCCACTTCAAAATTATAAAAAATATAAGACAGATGGTGAAAGGAAATTCATTAAAATGATTGCCCCCATCTAGTCCAAGACAAAGGGTGAAAGAAAATTCATAAAAATGATTGCCCTCATTTTGTCCAAAATAGATGATGAAAATAAATTCATGAAATGATTGCCCTCATCTCCATAAAATGCAAAAATGCTAATTGAAGTGGTGAAAGGAAATTCAATGGGAGACATAGATAACTTCACCGAGGTACTGAACATGCTCGTTGGTAGTGAAGAAATATATATGATGTATGTAAGGATGTCATACATGTATAAACATACTCTAATTTTGGGTTCTCTTTCTAGTAATATTTACTTTGTAAATCGACAAGGGATTCCCTGAATAAATTGTTAAAATTACTTTGCCAAGATGCGAATGAAATCAACCAAAGTTTGATAGTTCAATTAAATTTGTCTTGATTATTTTAAACAAATCCAAGCTCAGTTTCAGGAAAAGGAAACTATTAATATCCTAACTTGATATCACTAATTGATTATGTTTTGGAAGATTTATGAGACATGACTAAAGTCCAATTTTTCTCTGTACGATTTTTCCCCAAAGGTGTTTTCTAGAAATTAAATGATGACTCCATTTACCCAATAAAGGCACTTGGTCTATTGTTCTTTCACGCCTCCCAAGGAGGCACAATCCCCAGATGGAGCCTATGTTGGAACACACATAATTGTAAAACATTGAGTTTTACTTTCTCGAACTTCATCTTTGTTAAATAATAACTCAGAAATCAACTTTCGAATGTTTAAATCAAATTTACTTCTAGTCATAAGGCACGCATGATATCCGCCATTGATAATGTTCTCCAGTTGATCGAACAATCCCCTTTTTCCCCGAGTTTTGGAGCTACTTGATTTTTAAAGAGTCAAATCACTAAAGTTCGCTTCATATTTTCATGCTTCGGGTGTTGCAACAAGTATTCATGGTTAAAATCCCAAAGATAGAAAGTGTCCTTTATCACCTTTTCATAAACCATTAAAGGACACGAGTCATAAGTACAAGTGTATCTTTCGAGTCTTCCCTGGGTTGACATGTGGCATCCATTTCAAACCTTTTCATATGAAGATACATATGATTCTAAGTAACACATAACACTCCCTAGTCTCGGCACATCATCTGAAATGACATCATCCTCAACACGTCAATACTAGTAATGGCCTTTCAGAAATATAATAAAGAGCTAAATTGCAAATCCATGAAGCAACAAAATGCCAAAATATTAAATCCTAATTAGTTAAGTTAATCTCGGTTAAAAGATAGTTAACGACTTTGCACTTCGTAGTTCATACGTTTACTATCCATCATATCCTGATGTTAGGGTCCTAACCTACACATAGGTAGAACAATATATTCAGATGTAATAAAGGTCAACATTAATAAGGCCTTGCAATAAAATAGAATAAGTCGAATGTAAGAAGACCTAATAGAAGCTTCCACTTCTAGAAGGATCTTCCTCTAGATGTTTATTTTGATAGACATATTTAGTATAAATAGGAGTCGAGGGTATGAGAACCCTAGCTTGGATATTATTGTAATAGAGCTCTACTGGGCTGGAAGTTGCCCCCTCAAAGAGGCCCGTGAACATTGCTCTCAGAATCAAAGTGATATTTTTGTTGTTATTCTTATATCATTTTAGTTTTATTGTGGTGATTGTTCTGGTTATATTGTTGTTATTCTACCATTTTTATCATTTTATTTCTGTTCTACATACTTTTTATATCTGGTATATTACAAGTGGTATCAGAGCACTTTCCTCGGCAAAAATTGTGGGTTAAATTTTTTTCAGGGTAGAGACGTATTCTGGTGTGTTTAAGCCACAGATATCTGTCGTTACACGCATAAACCTGCGGTTGAGGGATTAATACATGCATGAAATACAAGTGGTACTTAAGAACACATCTGTTGGCCACCCTTGTAACCCCTGTTGGTACCCCTTCAAGTGGCAGCGCATCAAAAAACACCTATGTACAGATCAACCTAGATTACCTGAAGCCCTCTTTAGATAAAATGATCGGTTGCCTGATTGCTATAGTGCCATCGAGAACAACACTCGGGAAGATACTCTCTAGTACCTGGGTAGTCAGGTAGTATGGCTAAGGGCATGGTCTAGCCTCCTTAATTAGTTCCCTGAGATATTGGATCGAGTATTACTGTTGGACCCCACACGTATATTAGAGATCTATAGCACAGGGAAAACCCTTGTCTGTAGAATCCTTGAATACCTAACCATTGGGGATAGAAACATAAACAAATTAAAACAAAGAAGATCTATTTCTGTGCAACTGTGTTTGGGTTGCCAAATCATTACACATTTCTTCCTAGTTAATCATTTGGGCATTTCATCGCTGCAGTATTCTTCAGACTGGAGTATAACTCTGGAAATTTTTGCACCATTATTTGAGACCTATTCCATTGGATTCATCTATTCGCCCTTATCACATTCATACATATCATTTTTCATCAAAATTTTTGACCCCACCCGCCCCATTTCAGTTCCCTCGTCATCATGGCCCATACCTGTATCCAAGACTAGGAAGCTCGCTTCAATACCTTGAAATCTAGCTTCACCAAGACCCAACAAGAAGTCAAATAGCTCAGTGCCAATGTTGCCACCATCAATACAACCATGCAATCTTCAATGGAGAAAATCAAACAAGACCTAAATACCTAGCTTGAATTTGTTGTTTTGACACTCTGCACCAACCTGCATATCCCTATAGATAACCCTTTATCTAACCCACCTCCACATACTGAAGCTGAAATTTCCTCTCATTCCCGTAACTTTCAACACCATCACTTTCAATGTGACCTACGCCTTCCACAGGTGGATGTGACCAAATTTGATGGCTCAGATCCCACTGGTTGGGTAACCCAAATGGAACATTATTTCTCTTTATACGGCATTACAGATGACTTGGCCAAACTCCGGTATGGTGTTCTCCATCTAGATCAAGAACGTTGGAAATGGTGTCAATGGAGAAAAACTTCCTGTCAAGGGTATATTACTTGGACACACTTTGTCGCAAATCTTTATGAACACTTTGACACTGAAAACAACCATTTGGGCCATTTGAAAAAGTTGAAACAATCAGGCACAATAGAAGACTGTATAGCTTCTTTTGAGCGCCTGGATTTTCGGACAGAGGGCATGTCTGATGCCTTTTTCCATGAGTGTTTTATCAGTGGCCTCAAGGATGAGATTTGGGCCCATGTCCTCATGTCTCAGCCTCAGAGTTGGGTAGAGGCTATTAAAAGAGATGAAGAATCACAATAAGTTGTATCTTCTCAAAACTGAAAACCCTCATTTCTCCCTCTCACTAAATTAGTAAATCCCACTACTCCCTCTACTCCACTAAAGATCCAAAAATTGACCAAGGTTCAAATGGTTGAACGCCAACTCAAAGGATTTTGTTATAATTGTGATGATAAATATTTCCCGGGCCACAAGTGTAAGGAACAAAATCTGTTTAAGGCCATCTCGAAGGATATTTCAGAAGAGAATGTTGAAACTCCTTGTGTCTGAGTCACCTGAAACCGCTGACATAACCCCTCCCTCAGACCCTCCTAAAGTAGAACCGGTCATTTCCCTAAATGCTCTCACTAGCTTCTCTGCTCCCCAAACCCTCAAGATAATCGGTTACATCAAGCATAGGAAGGTCATCATTCTGGTTGATAGTAGAAGCACCCATAATTTTATTCATCACCGCATTGCCCAAGAAACTCATTGCTAGATCCATGCAGTCAATAATTTCCAAATAATGATTGTCAATGGTTGCTCCATGAAATGTGGAGGGCATTGTGAAAATGTGTGTCTCCAAATTGGTGACTACCACCCAAAATATCATATGTTTTGTTAGGGTCCTAACCTACACATAGGTAGATTAATATATTTGGATGTAATAAAGGTCAATATTAATAAGGCCTTTCAATAAAATAGAATAAGACAGATGTAAGAAGACCTAATAGAAGCTTCCGCTTCTAGAAGGATCTTCCTCTACATGCTTCTCTTGATAGACATATTTAGTATAAATAAGGGTCGAGGGTATGAAAACCCTACCTTGGAGATTATTGTAACAGAGCACTGCTCGACTAGAGGTTGCCCTCTCGAAGAGGCCTGTGAACATTTCTTTCTAAATCAAAGTGTTATTTCTGTTGTTGTTCTTATATCATTTATGTGTTATTGTGGAGATTATGCTGGTTATATTACTGTTATTCTTCCATTTCTAGCATTTTATTTCTTTTCTGCATACTTTTTATATCTGGTATATTACAAGTGGTATCATAGCACTTTCCTTGGCAGAAATTGTGGGTTTTTTTTTTTTAGGGTAGAGACATATTCTGGCATCTTTAAGCCACATAGATCTGTCGTTATGTACATAAACCCACAGTTCATGGATTCATACATGCAGGAAATACAATTGGTTCTTAAGCGCACATCTGTTGGCCACCCTTGTAGCCCCTGTTGGTACCCCTTCGAGTGGTAGCGCATCAAACAACACCTATGTATGGATCAGCCTAGATTTCCTGAAGCCCTCTCTAGATAAACCGATCGGCTGCCTGACTGTTGTAGTTCCACCAAGAACAACACTCAGGAAGATACTCTCTAGTACCTGGGTAGTCGAGTAGTACAACTAAGGGTACAATCTATCCTCCTTAGTTATTTCCTTGAGATATTGAGCCAAGCACTACTGTTGGACCCCACACATATATCAGAGAGCTATAGCACAAAGAAACCCTTGTCTGTAGAACCCTTGAATACCTAACCTTTGGGGGACAGAAACATAAACAAATTAAAAAAGACAAGATCTATTGCCACGCAACTGTGTTCGGGTTTCCAAGTAAATAAACATTTCTTTCTGGTTAAGCCTTTGGGGATTTCATCGCTGCAGTATTCTTCAGACCAGTGTATAACTCCGCAGGTGTAAAAAAAAAATTCTGGAAAGTTTTTCACTATTATTTGGGATCTATTCCATTGGATTCATCTCTTCCCCCTTATCACATTCCTCCATATCAATTTTCGGCAAAATTTTTGACCCCACATGGCCCTTTTCATTTCACCCATCCTCATGGCCCATACCCATAGCTAAGACCTAGAAGCTCGCTTCAACACCTTGCAATCTGGTTTCCTCGAGACCCAAAAAGAAGTGAAACAACTCAGTGCTACTATTGCCTTCATTGATTCATCCATCAATACAACCATGCAATTCTCAATGGAGGAAGTCAAACAAGAACTGACCACCCAACTTGAATCTGTATTTGCATCACTCTACACCAAACTAAAGATCCCCACCGATGACCCTTTCTCTGATGCACCTCCAAAGACTGAAGGTGAAAATTCCTCCCATTCCCATACCTTTCAGGCCCATCACTTTCAACGTGACCTACGCCTTCCACAGGTGGATGTGACCAAATTTGATGGCTAGGACCCCACTGGTTGGGTCACCCAAATGGAACATTATTTCTCTTTATACGACATTACAGATGACTTTTCCCAACTCCAGTATGGTGTTCTCCATCTATATCAAGAACGTTGGCAATGGTGGAAATGGAGAAAAACTTCCCGTCAAGGGTATATTGCTTGGATCCAATTTGTGACTGAGCTTTATGAATGCTTTGACACTGACACCAACCATTTGGGCCATTTGACAAAGTTGAAACAATCAGGAACAGTAGAAAACTTCATAGTTGCCTTTGAGTGCTTGGCTTTTCGAATAGAGGGCATGATTGATGCTTTCTTTCAAGAGTGTTTTATCAGTGGCCTCAAGGAGGAGATTCGGTCCCATGTCCTCATGGATCGACCTTTGAGTTGGGTGGAGGCTACTAAAAAAGATAAAGAAGCACAACAGGTGGTATCCTCTCAAAACCGTAAACCCTCCTTTATCCCTCGCCCTAAACCCGTAAATCCCATTACTCCCTCCGCCCCATTAAAGATCCAAAAATTGACCAGGGTTGAAATGGTTGAATGCCAACTCAAAGGCCTTTGTTATAATTGTGATGAAAAATATTTCCCGGGCCACAAGTGTAAGGAACAAATATTTTTATAGCCATTTCTGAGGATATTTCGAAAAAGGATGTTGAAACTCCCCTTGTGCCAGAGTCACCTAAAATCACTAACATAACCCCTCCCTCAGACCCTCTCGAAGTGGAACCGATCATTTCCCTCAATGCTCTCACTGGCTTCTCCACCCCCCAAACCCTAAAGTTAATCGGTTACATCAAGCATCAGAAGGTCATCATTCTGGTTGATAGTGGAAGCACCCATAATTTTATTCATCGCCACATTGCCCAAGAAAATCATTGCTACATCCATGCCGTCAACAATTTCCAAATCATGATTGCCAATGGTGGTTCCATAAAATGTGGAGGGAACTGTGAAAATGTGCATCTCCAAATCAGTGACTACCACCTAAAATCCCATATGTTTGCTATCAACATGGGCAGTTGTGACATTGTGTTGGGTGAAGACTCGCTAAGGAATTTGGGTCCCATTCTCATGGATTTTAAGGCATTAACCATGCAGTTCGACCAGGAAGGCCACCAATATAAATTCCAAGGCATCACGGTTGGTTCACCTGAGGTCATTAGTTCCCATCGCATGGAAAAGTTGCTCCAAAAAGGTCATTCTGGTTTCATTGCCCAACTCCATGCCATACAAGCAATAGAGACACCCTCGGTGTTGGAATACCTCCAAGCCCTCCTTTCTAAACACCAAATGGTATTTTCCACTCCCCAAGGACTCCCTACTTCCTGCGGTGTTCATGATCATTCCATTCCCCTTGTACCCGAAAGCCTTCCTCCCAATATCCATCCGTATCACCACCCCTTTTCACGAAAAAATGAAATTGAGAAAATGGTCCAGGAATTCCTTACTGTAATCGTTATCTGCTCTAGTACGAGCCCTTACTCTTTTCTTATAGTCATGGTCATGAAGAAATAAGGTTCTTGGAGAATGTGTCCTGACTTCCACACCCTCAACAAACTGACCATTAAAGACAAATTTCCCATTCTTGTCATTGATGACCTCCTAGATGAATTGAGTGGCGCCCAATTCTTTACTAAACTTGATCTTTGCTCGGGATATCACCAGATACGTATGAAGAAGGCAAACATTCCCAAGACAGCCTTTTGAACTCATGAGGGCCACTATGTGTTTTTGGTCATGCCCTTTGGCTTGTGTAATGCCCCCTCCACCTTCCAAAGCCTCATGATTCATGTCTTCCATCCTTTTCTCCGTCATTTTGTATTAGTTTTCTTTGATGATATCCTAATCTATAGAAAAACCTGGATAAACCATCTTCCTCATGTGGATCGAGTTCTCCATCTACTCTCTCAGCACAAACGTTTCCTGAAATAGTCTAAATGTGCTTTTGGTGCCTCAGAAGTAGAATACTTGGGTCATCTGGTTGGTAAGGATGGCGTCAGGGTGGATCCGAAAAAGATTGAAGCTATGCAAGACTGGATACACCCAAAGACTCTCAAAAGATTGTGTGGATTTCTGGGCTTAACAGGGTATTATCGCAAGTTTGTTAAGAATTATGGCAAGATTGCAACACCTCTCACGGTTCTCCTAAGAAAAAACTCTTTCACTTGGAATCCAGTCGTTGCTCAAGATTTTCAATCCATGTGATTCGACTAGGAGGGCCAACAATATAAGTTCCAAGGAATCACCTCCGGTTCACCTGAGATCATTAGTTCCCATCACATGGAAAAGATGCTCAAAAAATGTCATAATGGTGTTATTTCCCAACTCCATGCCATACAAGCAATAGAGACACCCTCAGTGCCGCAAGACCTCCAATCCATCCTTTCTAAACATCAAGTGGTCTTTTCCACTCCCCAGGGACTCCCTCCGTCCCATTGTGTTCATGATTATTCCATTCCCCTTGTACCAGAAAGCCTTCCTCCCAATATTCGTCTGTATCGTCACCCCTTTTCCAAAAAAAATGAAATTGAGAAAATGGTCCAGGAAATTCTTAACGCAAGCGTTATCTGCCCTAGTACGAGCCCCTACTCTTCTCATATGGTCATGGTCCTGAAGAAATAAGGTTATTGGTTATTGTGTCCCGACTTTCGTGCCCTCAACAAACTTATCATTAAACACAAATTTCCCATTCCTGTCATTGATGACCTCTTGGATGAATTGAGTGGCGCCTAGTTCTTTACTAAACTTGATCTTTGTTCTGGCTACCACCAGATACGTATGAAAGAGGAAGACATTCCCAAGACTGCCTTTAGAATTCATGAGGGCCACCATGAGTTTTTGGTCATGCCCTTTGGCTTGTGTAATGCCCCCTCTACCTTCCAAAGCCTCATGAATCATGTCTTCCATCCTTTTCTCCATCATTTTTTCTTAGTTTTCTTTGATTATATCCTCATCTATAGCAAAAACCTGGACAAGACATCTTGCTCATGTGGATCGAGTTCTCCATCTACTCTCTCAACACCAACTTTTTCTGAAATAGTCTAAATGTGCTTTTGGCGCCTCAGAAGTTGAGTACTTGGGTCATCTGGTTGGAAAGGACGGTGTCAGGGTGGATCCTAAAAAGATTGAAGCTATGCAAGACTAGCCTCACCCAAAGACTCTCAAGAGATTGCATGGATTTCTGGCCTTAACATGTTATTATCACATGTTTGTTAATAATTATGGAAAGATTGTGACACCTCTCACTGCACTCCTAAAAATGAACTCTTTCACTTGGACTCCAGCAGCTGCTCAAGATTTTCAAACTTTGAAGATGGCCATGTGCACCACTCCAGTCCTGGCCCTTCCTGATTTCACAAAGACCTTTGTCTTAGAATGTGATGCTTCAGGGAAAGGAATTGGTGTTGCCCTTATGCAAGAGGGTTGGCCTTGGCCTTTACCAGCAAGCAATTGTCTGAAAGAAATATGGGCAAATCAATCTATGAAAAGGAAATGTTGGTTATTCTGCATGTCGTTGATTTGTGGTGCCCATATCTATTGGGGAAACGCTTCCAAATTAAGACAGACCATCAAAGCCTCAATTATTTTCTAGAACAACGCATTTCCTCCCCGGAGCAACAAAAATGGGTGACTAAGCTCTTTGGATATGATTATGAGATCATTTACAAGAAGGGAAAAGACAATGTGGTTGCAGATGCACTTTCCCAAAAATATGAAGATGAAGGATCCCTTTTTTCATTTTCCTTCATTGTACCAAATTGGCTCAAAGCCGTTCACCAAGAATGGCTACACAATCCCAAAAGTTTGAATCTGATCCAACAATTGCAATCCAATTCTCCATCTTCCCCAATGTACTCTTGGCTCCATGATGAGCTTCGATACAAAGGCCATTTTTATTTAAGTAAACAATCAAAACTTAAATCCACGGTACTTTCAGAGCTTCATGCTACACCCATTGTTGGGCACTTTAGGTTTACCAAAACCTATGATAGGGTCAAACGTTATTTTTTCTAGGATGGTATGAAAAAATACATTCGTAATTTTGTCGTTGAATGTGATGTGTGTCAATGCAACAAGGGAAAAACAGTCAAATCTTCGGGCACAGTACAACCGCTTCCGATTCCACCTACTATTTGGAGGGATATCTCTATGGATTTTATTATAGGCTTACCCAAATCAGGAAATAAATTCGTCATCACGATGGTTTTTTATCACCTTTCCAAGTATGCTCATTTCTGTGCTCTTCAACACCCATTTACAACATCCACGGTGGCTCAAATTTTCATGGATCAGGTCTTCAAGCTTCATGGCATGTCACATTCTATTTTTTCTGATCATGACCCAACTTTCACCAACAATTTTTGGGAAGAACTGTTCAAGCTACAAAGCACCCAATTGCATCTCAGCAAAGCTTATCATCCCTAGACTGATGGTCAAACATAAGTTGTCAACAAGTGTTTGGAAACATATTTAAGGTGTTTTTCCTCAGAAAAGAAAAATCGATGGGCTCAATGGTTACCCCTAGTTGAATGGTGGTACAACACTTCTTACCATACAACTACACACATTAATCCTTTTGAAGAGGTATATGGACAAAATCCACCTTCAGTTCTCTCATACTTACCTGGTGTGTCGAAGGTCTAGGCGGTTGACCAAACGCTTACAGTTCGAGAGGCTATTCTCCACACCCTCAAAGAGAATTTGGTCATGGAACAGAATCGCATGAAGCAACAAGAAGATCAAGGTCATTCTAAACGTCAATTTGCAAAAGGGGATCAAGTATTTCTTCGACTGCAACCTTACAAGAAAAATTCCCTCAAGGCCAAGCATTGTCAGAAACTAGTGCCCAAATTTTATGGTCCTTATACCATTCTCAAGTGTGTGGGACAGGTGGCCTATTAGTTAGCTTTGCCCAGTCATTCTAATCTACATATTGTTTTTCATGTTTCATGCTTAAAGAAGGTGATTGGAACGAAGTGCCAAATTCAAACCAACCTTCCCGAGTTAGATGAAGAAGGATCTATTTGATAATAACCACAAGTAGTTTTGGACCAGCGTGAGTGTTGCCTACGTTAGAGAACCATCAAGGAAGTGCTAGTCCAGTGGAAATATACAACTCCAGTAGATGCCACTTGGGAACCAACTACCATTCTGCAACAATTTCCACATCTCAAGCCTTGATGACAAGGTTGTTTTTAAGGGGGAGGACATGTTAGGGTCCTAACCCGCACATAGGTAGAACAATATATTCGGATGTAATAAAGGTCAAAATTAATAAAGCCTTGCAATAAAATAGAATAAGTTGAATGTAAGAAGACCTAATAGAAGCTTCTACTTCTAGAAGGATCTACCTCTAGATGCTTCTTTTGATAGACATATTTAGTATAAATAAGAGTCAAGGGTATGAGAACCCTAGCTTGGATATTATTGTAATAGAGCTCTGCTCGACTAGAGGTTGCCCCCTCGAAGAGGCCCGTGAACATTTCTCTCAGAATCAAAGTGATATTTCTGTTGTTATTCTTATATCATTTTAGTGTTATTGTGGTGATTGTTCTGGTTATATTGTTGTTATTATGCCATTTCTAGCATTTTATTTCTGTTCTGCATACTTTTTATATCTGGTATATTACACCTGAAATCTCCGAAGTCTGAACTTCTGAACACTTGAAACATAAACAGGGTTAATTAAAACTTAAAAACGATTATCTGATAACTAATCATTTCGCAGTTTCAGGTTTCAGGGATTCTATCTCGAGCTACTTTTAAAAAACCTGAAGTTCAAATACCCGAAATCACTTAAAGTTAAACACGATTAATTAATGTTTCAAACGAGATTATCTCGTAACTAACCTTTTGTGAATTCATTATTTGGGAAATTTCAAACCTATTTCACCCAAAACTCTCGATCGCGAACATTCGTATTAAAGGAATTTACCATAAATAAACAGTAATGATTTTAACATAGATTGTGGATCTCCAACTATATTTTCTCATTAAGGTAAATAAATTTGACGTCAGTAAAGGTATTCTCGAATCAATACACCTGAGGTGAATAAGAGTTCTTGATTTTGAATTCCATTTTCATCTGCACAGAATAGTAAGTTTTTTCCAACTGATAAGATCACGCATTCCCCTGTAATAGGTTATCCCGTTCTAATTTTATCGATATCATGGCACCACGGAAGATGGCTAAAGCAACTGGTGAAGGTGAAAATATGAATGCGTATGATCTGTTAGATACCTCACCGAGAGCCATTGACACTGTGAAATCTTGGACACAGGTGTTTGATATTCTAAAGCATGAGCTTATAAATTTCCTAGAGGATTCAGGTGATTAAGTGAGTGAAACTCATGCAACTAAACTCAGGGATATATCTCAGTCAGAGCTACACAAAATAGCTGCACGACTGAGACTCATGTCGTATAACGACATGATAGGTGGGGCCCTAGAAAATGTAGACATTCAAACCAGGTGCATTTACAACTCTCAAATTTAGGTTGTTGTTGGGTCTTTTCGACCAAAACACATACAAGTAATGTATAAAGTATCCCCCAATTTTAAATATAATTACAGCGTTGCATTCATGCTGGAGTTTGAGAAACAGGAATGTACGCAATATGATAAATGCTACCCTAATTTAATCATGTCCTGGTGGGGGCACCCAAATAAATTCAGAGCCGACACTCATGACATTTATGCCACAACGTCGTTATAATCCCATATGATTTATGTGGCTATGAATCTATGTAGTCTATTCTAGAAGAAGAGATCCACTCATTTTCCATTGGCATGGGTGTCAATTATGCACGAGGTGGTCGAGGGATAATATTTCAACTAGGCCAAGATGTTGTCATATAATCTGGCCAAGGAAATCACAGAATACTAGCTAGCTAAATCAAAGGGACAGTCTTCCCCTTTCTACATGTTTGCATATATTATAGATGACATATGCTTCATAACCCCCTTCCCACTAATGAATTGGAGTTGGACCCCAACCAGTGCAGAACCTATACACTTTTACCATTCCAAACTATGGGAGGAAAAGGCCAAAGATTTATTCTATGAAATCTACCATCATGTAGTGGTGCTCATTCATATAGCTTTATATGGTTTCCCACCACCTTTGATTTCAGACAGAATTATGGGAAACCTGGGAAAAATAGCAGACTAGTATATCGAAGAAAATTTTTCTTACATCAAGGTTTTCGAGTGCTTGGTCCCTCCCCATGCTCTCCCGAAGTTTTTACCAGATTGACTGGTATTTCGAGAAGTGGCTTATCAAACCATGACAAAGAGTATCAGCAAGGAACTGAAAGTAGCCCAAAAAAAGGTATGGCCTACCTTCCCTCTTCAGGTTGGTATGTTTTCATTGTTAGACTTTGGTCACTACAAAGTGGAGGTTGCAGCTCTAGAAGACATCTAGTTAGTTGATATTGAGTTTAAAAGGCACGACCCACAAAAAATCGTGGAAAACCACCTAGCCCAATACAATTTAAAGAAATATGTGCATGAGAATTCCCCACATGATGAAATATTCAGGGGAGCCAGGTCATATGAGGAAATACCGAACATAGTCCAAGCTTTGTATTAATATCAACAGGTCAATTTCTTCAGTTTTCAAAAGCACAGAAGGAATATCTTGCCGAAAGTGTTGCAGGGAGAGTCGGTAGCCACTTCGTCTACACAGGAAACTGTACCTCTGGGTTTTGAAGAAGAAATCTCTGGAAAGCAAGATATTGAGGAAAACTTGAAGAACACTAAAGTTTTAATGAATAAAGTGGAATCTTCATTATCAAATCCATTAAACACTCAAGCAAGGGCTCATATCAAAGCCTTTCTAAAACAAGGACAGGATACATATCCTTCTACTCCAACCACCTCTGTGGCCAACATTGTTGAGCAACAACTATCTAAGGAGTTAGGTACCCCTATCACTTCATTGACACCATTGCAGACTACTTTCGGAAATCCCAGTTCCAAAATCATTTTTATAGATGATCTCACCCCAATTGCATCCGAAGATATTCCCCCTTCACACTTCTTCTTCAACAAGAAAATGAGGGCTATAGTCAAACGAGAAACACATCATAAAGATGGATCGATGGTCAAAAGGAAAATAATGATATATGATGGAAAAAACTGAGATGATTCATAATTTGATAAGTAAATGGCAGGCTCATTAGGTTCCTTTGCAATGGAAAATCAGTGGTCTGTAGAAAATCTAGCCGAGTAGATAAAACAGAGAAACTTGTTGATAGGGAAGTTGCAAGACCAGATAATGACTATGGAACAAGATGTGAATAATAAGATGAATAAAGATTTTGAACAAGTCATATCTTATGACAGGCATCAAATTCAACAATTACAAGATAACCTTGAAGAGCTCCATCAGAATTCACAGGCCAACAAAGCCTTTATCACTCAACATGAGGAATTAATAAAGCAATTTCAAACTAGGTTAGACTTTACTGAAGGTACAACAATAGAGATATCAAATTTTCGGTCTCAAGAACTGGAGGTAAATGAAAATCTAGAAATATCCCAACAAGATCTCTTCATGAAGGTCGATGATGTCCAGAAACACTACCAGGTAGTAGACCTCACTCTGAAATATATGTGTATTAAATAAAGAGAATCTCTCTCAACACGAGTTAATTTTCAAGAAGTTGTCTTATTGGTACCAATAAATGATGTCTCAGAGGTTCATCGACTTTCTCTTTCAAAACAAATAAGAGGTGATATGGTTTTGAAGGCCTGGGAAGCAAATTTAAGAGAGAGAAAGAAACTTTCCAGAGATGTAAATGAATCTTGTCTAGAAGCATTGACATCACTAGACAAAGGACTAATTTATTTTGAAGGAAATGCTATTTCTAAAGCCCTGGGTCAGATTGATATAGCCAAGAACTAGTATAATTCACGAACAAGCAAAGAAGAAGCTCTGATGGCCATCAAGAATATGAACCAGATTGATCTCCTTCAAATAAAAAAAATGGATAGTGAATCCAAGATTACAGTTATAGGTCACATCTCAAGGAGCAAAAATGATACAAGAAAATTTGCCTTAGATAGAGAGAAAGCTACACATTTTTGAGGCGAAATAAGCAACTGAGCCTTCAAGGTTAGTGGTGCAATTATTGAGTAAATGCATTCAATGTGTTGAGTATGAGAAAACAAGTACATCAAGAAACAAGTAAGGAAACATGCACATACTACTCATACATGTGAAGAATCAGACGCCAGTTGTATCCAGGCCAAAGACAAAAATGAGGAAAAGGAATACCCCTGCCAATAGATGAAGAGACAGAGGAGGACACTAGTAAAACTCTTCAGTTCTTACATTTTGTTGCCTTATTCAAAAATATTTGTTATTTTTAGTTATAATAAGTCCAACTATTTTGAGTTGAGACAGTTTGTATAAATATATAGATTCAAGATCTATCAAAGGCTGCTTCTTGCCGATTGTAATAGACAAAAATCTCCTTATTGAGTATTAATACAAGTGGAGATAGAGATTCCAAGTTTTTTTTAATCTGGTTTATGTTCTTCTTCTGTTTTTCCATATCTCGACATTTCTTTAAGCATTTCCTTGATAAATGTTTGATTTCAATTTAGTACAACAACTATTGTAATCATATTGCATCAATAATTTATTAAGTAAGCAACTTTTCCTCTGCATTTACTGTGATTAAATCAAGACCTTCTTGTTGTGTGGATTACTGTATTTTATACTTTATTCAAGGTTACACTATCTATTTTATTCTATTGCAACGAGGTGAGACTCTTCAGTAATTGATGCCTTGCTTTGTTTTACAGTTTGTATTTTTCTCTCACACCATTCGATATTACAATTTTGACTCAGACACGAAATACGACCTCTGTACTGCCATATTGTTAATTTCATTTAAGGATTTTTTCTTATATAACTAAGGTAGAAAAAGCATTTAAAAAAAAACACTCTCATAAACTTTCCTGATGCCTGACATTATTCTTTGAGCCTTAAGTTTAATCTCAGGACCAACAATCCCATTCTTTTCTCACTGTGTGGGGTCGGTGGAAGAAATTTGTGATGGGTGTATTTGAAGTTCCATGTCAAATTTCAAGATAGTTCTGAAAACGATTCTATAGAAGGGAATGATGAATGATGAAAATGAGAGGTGAAACATGATGAATGTTGATCCAAATATGGACGATCTCAAAGATTATGTGGGGACATCATACATCCTTGAGTCTTGAAACCCTCCCATACCGTCAAGGCATCTATCTAGTCTAACCATGTCAAATTTCGATGCATGCAATTAAATATTGAATAAATTTCAACGTTGGCCCCATTCACTAGTACTCACTATGCGGGGTTGGTGCATGACATTTGTGGTGGTTGAATTAGAATTTCCATGACATTTCAAGAGAGTTCCAACAAAGAGTCTACAGATGGAAACACCGACATTTGATAAATATGAGACGCCCATTATGAACGTTGTTGCAAACATGGACAATCTCAAAGATTATGTGGCCGAGACATCAGAAATCCTTGAGTCTTGAAACCCTCCCATACCATCAAGGCATGTGTCTAGTCTAACCATGTCGAATTTTGATGCATACATGCATAGTTTGAAGAAATTTCAACATTGGCCCCATTCACTACTCACTATGCAGGGTCGGTCCAAGATGACATTTGTGGTGGGTGTATTGGAGGTTCCATGACATTTCAAGAGAGTTCTGAAAAATAATATTCTATAGATGTCAATAAAGAATGATGACAATAAGACATCCATTATATTGAACGTTGATGCAAACATGGATGATCTCAAATATTATGCGGGGACATCAGACATGGGTGTATTTGAAGTTCCCACCTGGGGCGTCTACTCTTTTATCCTTCTCACAATGGACCTACATGTCACTGTATCCATCTGTCAAACTCTTTAGTTGACAAGTATGTTGTTATTTTTGACTTTTCAAATAATCCAAAGAACAAAGTGAGTGACCCAAAACACAAAGTAGTGGTGTTCTAAAATATATATAACTCATATACTGTCCTAGGTAAACTATCACCAAGAATGACCATTTATATATCAATATC
>JZKD02S2153260.1:266050-281979 GCA_000966675.3 Picea glauca | reverse complement strand
AAGAAGGTGAAGGATCAACATGAGGTTGATGCTCTTGGGGGGAAGTGCTTGTGACTGAAGCACTAACTGCATTCGGGATTACCTGAGTGGAAAACAACCATACCGATAATCCAATTGTGAGACATGGAAGGCTCAAAGTAGTGATGTGAGGAGGACCAATGTTTCCATAAGAAGGAAAAACAAAGGTTCCCCTGGAGCATGGGTTCCTTCATTGGTCATTACTGGAACTGACGCCATTAAATAAATATCCAATCTAGAGTCCTCTAGGGAAAACAAATAGCACATGCTAAAAATCTAGTAAGAAAGCAAGAAAACAAAACCTTCTCACAATGAACGCACTAGTTGGTGATGAAATCCAACGTCGTGAGAACAATGTAAGAAGGGGCTGATATAGAGCGGGTGGAAAAGTTACATTGACGACCTGCTTAACGGACTTACACCCTGGTGCAAGATCCCACACATAATCGTGGGTATACCCTCCAAGGAGCCCAAGTGAGTTTGGCCAACACCGATTCCAGGTACCATGAAGACTTGCCCCTCCATAGTCACCTTGTGTAAAGAACCTAGAGAGATAGGCCACTAAGGTTACCAATTACTACAGTGATGTCTGGGGAAATAATTGACAGTTCGATCCACACGCAAAGATAGGGTATCTAGCCCGAAATCAACTCGAAAGGCTTCCACTCATAATTGTGGGTATACCTTCAAGTGACCCCCATAATACGTGCAATCTCTACACCAAGACCAAAAAAGCATGATGAGTAACTCTGCCAGTCTTAATGCCACCTCGTGATTGACCCTTGTGTGAGAGGGGCTTCCTAGGACAAAATGTAGTAAGTGGAGTTAACTCTCCCTATCACAGGATGCTATGTTTGTTTGCATTTTTGGAAAGTTATCTTTCACACCTATTCCAAAGCCCTACAACTAATCTAATGTAGGTTTGCTACCAAGAAATATAAAAATGTCTAATCAATTTTTAGAAGCACTTTGTTTTTAAGGCTGTTGTTACTCAAAAGGAAGATGGCATGGACAATATGGTGTTTTGACTGACTCGAAAGTTATGCAAAGAGATGAAGATGCAATCTTTTCATTTCAATGAGAGCTATGCTACAAGAAGGAGAAAACAGTTATCATTCCCGGATGCACAATGTCCCAAAATTTTAAAACTCATCAATATCAATATCTTTAAGAAATGAGCGAAATAGACTATACACCAATACACGATGAGAGAAATAGACTATACACCAATACACGATTCATGCTCCCCCCCCTCCCCCCCACTCCCGACCATGAGGAGGAAAAAATTTCAGAATTTAAGACCAAAAAATGCTAAGAATCATGCAATTTCGCTACTTCAAATGCAAGGATGCCCCCAATCTAATATAAATCGAGAAATTAAATCTTTTTGTTTCAAAATTTTCACTAAAACAATAATGAACTTTCTTAAAACAAAAAAACTCAAACTAAAAGTTTTATTTTAAAGTGAACTATTCATAAGAAATCTGATCTTTCCCTAAACAATTCTAAAGAAAACACACACTTTGTAATTGAAAGACACTCAAAGCAAGAGACTAATCCTTCAAAACCCAACAAAGCAAATATGGTTAAAAGAAACTCAAAGAATGTCAAGCAGATTGTAAACAGATCAATATAGGCTCCAAAAGTTCAATCAAACTGATCAAAGCAAAATTGGGCATCAAAAGATAACAAGAACCAATCCAAAAAAAAATTACAAATAAGTTCGCAAGCCAGCAATATATTACAGTGCGAAAATCAATAGTTTTCGCAGGCTAGCAATGGGTGGGGTGTGAAAATGTCACACTAGTTTAAACAGTGAAGTGCAAAAATCAAAGGTTTTCGCAAGCCATATACAGGTATAGTGAGAGAACGTCTGTAAACAAAAGGCATTTGGGAAAAGGACAAAGAGTATAAGTGAAATTTCAGATCTAGAGAGTCTAGATGGATCTCCCACAAACTCAGAAACCAGAAAACAAGAAATCAAAGCAAGGGAGACTAGAATAACTAGGAAACAATCCATTTCCCCAGTGGAGACGCAAATTTTGTTATAGGATAAAATGATATATGCAGACACTAACTGATCTCCCTAGATCCACCTAGATCTAGAAAAAAACACACCAGAACATGATGCTTTCCTTAAGTTTTAGATATTGAATTTACTAACTAAAGAGGGGTAGGTGACATACCGTTTAAACGTCACTTCCTCTTGCCATTTCCATCCTAGCTCCATTCCAATGCTCATAGAATGATGAACCTACAAAAGAACGCAACCAACCAAAGTGATAGTAGTAGCATAAACTCAACATAAACCTATGTATGCGATCAAGGAATCATACAATAAAACACAACAAGCTTTATAGGAAAGAATCATATTACTGTATCATATTAAATGTGAAAGAGAGATTATAACCATGGCCTTGATGTCATAAGGTCCCTTCCAACTTTCCTTCATTCCCCACACACTTCCACTCCAATAATTCTGAGAGCATAGAGCTGATAATATTCACAATCTATCTTGACAAAATGGCTCATCTCGCCAGGCTAACAATCTCCAAAGCTTAATCCAATCCAAGCTCCAAAATCAAAAGCTAACCTTCTCCATGAGAGCTCCTCTCCTTTTATAAGTTGAAGAGGATAAGGTGAGGAGGTTAGGATGATCCCACTAAATCATGAAAGTGAGTAAGATCCAAACCATTTGGATGCCACCTCACCATGGAAGTTTCTCCTTCTAGAAGCATCGAGAAGATGCTCATTTTTCCCACGTATGAGCATTCTTGCACCCTGCCTATATAACAACCTACGAACACTTCACAACCTAGCTATGGTGCAACCTGCGAAAATCAGGCATTTTTTCACCCTAGCTATAGTGCAGCATGCAAAAATCCTCTTTAATAGGGTTTTTACAAAGGGAAATGCAACTTATTTTCTCAGAAAAGGTTCTTCTCCCTTATTTCTTCGAGAACTCAAGCCACTAACCCCTCTGAAGGAAACATATAGGTTTACATCATTAACGGTCATAGGGATGACGAAAATAATGTGTAACAATCCCTCACTTGCCAAATGATTTTCGCAGGAGGGGAAAAACGTCCTCTTTTTGAGCTTGAAGTCATGTTTGGAGGGCTAGGGCATGGTGGTGAGGTGCCAATCATTTAACACATGGATGTTTTGAGGAGAAGATGGTATTCACCATGATTAAAGTGTTTATATGCTTGACACGTTGACTTTGGAGGCCTACCCATGCTTATCCAACACCAACAACTTCTTCAAAGTGGAAAAACGTCCCCTAAACGGGAGACATCCTTCTAAAATTAGGGCTTTCTTATGTGCAAAAGTGAATTTTAAATGAATTACTTTGTAAATGGGGAAAGATTAGGGATGTTGACCCCTAATATTGTGTTTTACCCCTTAATTTGTGGACAAGTCACCTTGGTGACATTTTTATAAATAAGAGATCATAAGATCTCATTTTAACATAACTCTTCCTCATTGTGAGAAGTATTGGCATGGAATTTCCATTGTCTTTGGTAAGATTGTATCTTGTGCACTTGTTTATGGCTATCTTGATGAATGGTTTATGAAGGAGTGAGGAGCTAGCATTGGATGATGTTTTTCGAGCTCTTATGGTGGCTTATCTTAGTATCTCTCTTGATCTTGGTATGGTATTTTACTATTATGCTATCATTTTTTCAGGTCAAGGATTGTTGTGCTAGGATATAGGTGGGAAGTATAAGGGAATACACCCCCACCATAGTATTCATAATTGTATTGCTTCATCTTATTGATTAAACAAGTTTTTTCTAAGAGAAGTATAAGGACATACACCCTCTTAGCTTAAACCCTATCTAGAGAAACTTTCGTTGGGAAGTAAAATGGCTTACACCCCCAAGGAGGTAGCTTCTCTATCTCTTACTTCATTTGAATCTATTAACCCAATAGTAAAGGCACTAGTCATATATTTTTTTTGCATTGGAGATATAATATCATTGCCTTGGGAAACATGAATTTTTATCTTTTAAAAGATCTCTTGCTTGGAGTTGGTTTGCCTCAATGAGAGGAGTCTTCCCTTTCTAGGGCGTCGCCTCTATCCCACTACTTCTTTCTGTTGTTATATAATTACATATTCAACCATTAGGGCTGCAAAAATCCTAAATCATTTGCTTGAATAACTCCCTTATCAACCATTATATTTTGCTCAAAGTTTGCACACTTATTCTCCTTGGTCCAACACACTTTTTGACAAAGTTTAAGGGGATTTCATTGGATTATTTTCTTGATGTAATACATTGAGCATTACATACATAAGGCTTGTTATCCCCTATCCTAGGGATAACTAATGTATCAAGGCCCACATGTCCTAGACACGGAGTACCAGGAGCTTGAACGACTTGAGCATGGCCCTGGAGGGCCCATCCTTTTCTTCTTCAGCGTCTCCAGTTTGTCAGCAGTAGAAACATCCATCACATTAGCCTAGTCCTACAGTAGAAATGGGTCTTGATCCATGAGGTAATGAGTCTGGTATCATGGTATGTGTCACTCTGATTCTCAAAAAAAATTAATATGTGCATTTAATTCTTTTTTCTTCTAACGCATGCTTGGACCTTATGCCTTTCCACTTGACCACACCTGAGTGGAATGACAGGATGCCCTAGTAAGTTGGTTCCCATAGGGTTTAATTTTACACTGGGGGGATTCATGAAAGGTCATCTTCCTCTCCCACCATACATACCACTTTTCATCTTTTTCCCACTCATCCATCCCATACACTGGTTGGGGCATTGAGTTAGCCAAACTAGCCAAGGGTTGTACCTTACCTTGTGGGAAGAAGGAGATAAAGTCCCAGAGGGTAAAAGTATTTGGAAAAATATAAAATCCAAAATAATGAAACCTTCATATGCTTCGCCCAGGGATCCCTGAGAAAGAAATATAATGCTTCTCAGAAAGAAACAGAAGGACCCGTAAAAATAATAAAACAAGACCTAGTTGGAGGATAGGGGGTATCATCACAAGCCAGCCTATTAGATCCATGGGAATGTAGCAGTATGACACTACCATTCATATGTTCACCATGCTAGGGTAGTGTATTTTGGTGGCATAGCCAAGAGAAAGGGGGTCTCATCACGAGCCAACCTTCTCATTTCCATGAAATACTTGTGGGTAACATTGTCACCACTGGTCACCATGCCAGGGAAGTGTCCCCTAACTATTCTCTTGAAAGAAAAAGAAAATAATAATAAAATATAAAAGGCATGAATGGTCTTGGAAACATTTTCATCCATGATAAGGTGTAGCTCACCCTCTTCAAAGGCACCCACAGGTAAGCCATACATTTCCCTGTTATCACTGCACCCATTGCCCGGACATCCCTTACCACCTCATCCACTTACATGGCATGGATTTGAATTCACCTGGAAACATCCCACATTCAATGATCACTAGCCCAATAGGACATCCTATCCTCCCCTTCCAAACCTGGCTTGTACAATAGTATAACATATTTGAGCACTTATCTTGGAAAGGGGGTTTCATGCACATGTTTAAATAACTTGATGATTAGATGTGATTAACATTGTTATGATACCCGTGACATATGAGCCCATGGAGGGCATAATTTTTTATGTTGTAGGTCCATACCCGATGGACAGGTACATATGGGGAGATGATTAGTTCGAAACTCCATAGGGATAAAATCCCACCAGATGGATGTTGAGACCCAACCAGGGGTAGAGATAGATCAGGGGTTTGTACCAGAGAGAGAGGAAGATGTTCAACCAAGTAAATCCTGGCAGGCCTGGACCTAGGGGTTATTTCCCTTTGCACCATGATGTATGCCTTGGAAGGCCCATGAAATCACCTAGGTCACCCAATGTTTTGGATGCTTTGGAGGAAGTTGTGTGTCAATGTGGCACATGTGGTGGGGTCCTAAGGCCCAAGGAGGCCTAAAGTTTTTCTCCATGAGGCCAATATTTCCCTAAGAAGGCCTAATGTCACCCTAAATGGGCATGATGTCATCATTACAGCTTGATTTAGGGTTTAATTATGACATTTAATGTAAAAAATGGATATTATGTGTAACTGGCCATGTCGGCCTTTTTTTACCTAAGTATGGTCATTAATATTGTATAAATAAGGGTCTTAACCCTTGTCTTATTCATCATCTTTCACTCACACTTGTGAGGACTTAAATTTGTGCCCTATATAGGGTTACTTGGATGAAATTTTAGGCGCACCTGTTGAGGAAGGCTAAATCTTGGAGTATTTTGGTAAGTTTCTTGGTGGAAGTGTTCAACTAGGGGTTTTCTTGATGATTATTGATGTATGTAAGTGAAAATCCTACAAAACTTCTTAATTGAATGGTTATAGTCTTTTTTATCTTGCATTTACATGAAGATTATGAAATTTCTTGTTTAAACCCTAGGAAGACTAACACATGTTATTGTCTTAGCTTTAAAAGACTTCACCTACTAGATCTTATCAAGAGGCCAATTTTCTTGAAACATTTTATAGGGCCTTGCCATTGCAACACCCTAGTTTTATTTGGTTCATCTTATCCATTTTTTGCTTCATCATTGATTTAAAGAGGGAGGAAAATCTACTAATGCCTAGGGTTACCTACACCTTAGTAGCTAGTTTCCCCTAGGGTTTGATAGTTGGAGCCTTGGGTTACCAACAATCCATCTATTCATCCCTCTTGTATTTGACTCTCATACTATCATCATTTTCCTTCAACATTTGCTTCCATATCATTGACTCCATTTTCCCTAAAAGAATTGGTCTAAGAATCCTTATTGATCAAAACCATAAAAACCTATACTCTAAGATTTTCACTAACTACTTCTAACACTAGAATAACGTAGCCTACTAACATTATTGTTTTTGTTACTAAAGTAAGATACAACCTTACATTGCAACATTAAAATCTTCTCAAATCAATTGAAAAAGTTGATTAATGCATTGCCTTGTTTTCTTCTAATAAATGCTAGTATTATGATGTTAATGGTTGATTATTCTTAGTCATTTTGAAGTTGTTTCAAGGCACTCATTGTTTAGTATTTCCTCATAAATATTGTTTTTATAATTTTATGTTTACTTCATCATTATCAGCCAATTTATTTTATTGAGAAATTGTGTGGTTTTATGAAGTGTTAACCAACAAGTTGTACTTGCAATATATATAGTTTCTCGTTACTTTGCTCTGAGCAAGTACATCTTGATATATTATGACTTCATTGATTATAAACCTAGGACTTTCTGATCAATGGTGACTTGTGAGAGGGGACCTTTTAATATCCATTTTGACCTTGCCTTCTCAAACCCCCAGGTCACCGATGACGTCTCCACTGGGCCTTCAACCCTAAATAGAAAGAGGAATCTTATTGAGGTGACAGTGATAGGATAACCTCAAGTTACGCCAATTTTCTTTCCTTTTACCTCTCCTTCTATCAAAGTAAAAATTGTGCAATAATATTTTGGCGTCATTGTTGGGGAACATTGAGTCAATATTCCTCAAATGACACTTTTTCGGTAAGCCTTCATCCAGATAAATTTTCTTACAAGCTTACCTAATGACTCCACTGAGGGTGATTCCCTCATTTTTTTGATAATTTCAAGAAAAATATCTGGCAACTCCACAATCCACAGGGAGGTACACCAACCCTCCCCAATCCTTTAGAAGAAAGCCTCTCTAAAACTCTCTTGTAGTAAAATCACTTTTTGGAGGCAATCTTCCCTTAAACACAATGTCTAGCACATGAACTCAGACTGCCATTCCAAACCAAGCCAATAACCAAAAACAATGGTCATACAAACTTTTCAAATCCCTAGACATTATATCTATACCAGACTACCCTAGGAAAATGTCCCCAAAGTATGAAAAATGGTTGCCCAAATTCACCAGAAATGATGCAATCAGTATCGAGGATCACATGTGTAATTTTTGGGCCTTCTTCCAGCTTCATCCCATTAGTGATGATGTTGAATATTTAGCTGTGAAATTTTTCTCTGCTACCCTCCATGATGGCACAAGGCATTGGTACAATGGTATTCCTGATGGAGGTATTAAAACCATGGATAGGTTGGAGGAAGTTTTCCTCAAATGATGGAGTGTCAAGGAAGACTCCAACATGTTGCTAATAAGGATGAATAACCTTGTGAAACAGGAGAATGAGACCATTAGATAATTCCACAACAAGTTTGAAACCTTGTTGCAAAATATCCCTATGAGTCATCATCCTTCTCTTAGTTTCCTTGTTTTCATCTATACCAAAGCCTTTACAGGTCATCTAGGGTATATCCTCAGAGATAAAACCCTCAAAAAATCCAATAAGCCCAAGAAGTAGCCACAAGGATCAAAGATAACCTTTCATCATCCAAAGTTGAACCTTTCTCATCCCTAAGAGTCAGGATGGACACTAAACCTAAGATAGTCCATAATGTTGAAGCAACCTCAAACATTAGTGCTAGCTTGGAAAAGTTACAATTGTCTGTAGATGGCATGGTAAAAACCCAAGAGATAATGATGAATAGGATTGTCAACCTAGAAAGGACTCAACAACAAGCCCCTAGGGTTCCTTACAAGGGTCAATTCCATAAAGGAAACCAAGTTTTTATAACAACGAATGATCAAGAGGTTCCAAATACTTTATCCCATGCAAACATAGTGGATGAAAACCCTTGGTGCTTGCAATGTAGTGAGTCACACTGGGAGCATGAATTCCCTCACAACAATGGAGGCCATGAGCAAGTAAACATAATGGACCATATCTTAGAGGATCGCCAGATCTTCCCTAATATTGCTATTGAGGAACATCAAGAGGGCATAAAGGAAGAGGATAGAAAGTATAGGATGGAGGTGATAAATAACCTGGACCATGATCAAGACAAAAGTTGAAGAAACAAGAATTCCAAGTGTATACTAGACAAAAGAAATTGAACCAACCTCTCTCTATCGGTCATGCATCATCTCAAACAAGGCCTCCACCCATGAATATTCTCCTTCCTAAGAATCCTCCCATGATTGAAAGAGTGGACTTAAACTTTGACTTTGAAGGGGAATTATCCAAGATGCAAGTGACCATCCCCTTGAGAGAAGTCATCAAGGTACCATCCATCAAAGAAAGATTTGATAATTTTTTCAAAGGATCAAATGGACCAATGGATCCTCCTATTATGCTACAAGTTGATCACTTTAGGGTCCAGTATGATGAACACCCACATTTATTCATGACCTTATTGATAAATAAAAAGTGCCTTAACAATTGTATGTTGGATTCAGGGGTAGGTCCCAACATGATGTCTCTAAAGGTCATGGAACAATTGGGCCTAAAAGTCACATGACCTTACAAGAATGTGTACGTCTTTGAGTCTAGAGCCACACCCACACATGGGGTGATTGAAAATATGGAAGTATGCCTTGGAATATACCTGAGAGACTGATCCATATGGACATTGTAGTGGTAGATGTCCCATATGGGTGGGGAACGTTATTGTGTAGGAAATTTGTTGCAATGTTGGGAGGAACTCTAGAGATGGACCTCACTTATATCAATGTTCCTATGAAAGTTGGAAAAATAAGTCGTCTCCCAAATGTGCCAATGACAAAAATCCATGTGTGAGAAATTAGTGACCACATCAAAACTGGCGAAGCACATGAGCCAGTCATAGAAATTCTTCCTAAATTTTCTCCTGATGATATGCCTTTTGCTACAGAAGAAGACTTTGATCAGATACAATGGATGAAGAAGGAGGATTATCATCAAATCTTGAAAAAGTATAAAGACAAGGAAGTTGGGTTTTTCAAGCTATTAAAGAAAGGAGAAGATAGTGTATTGATCCAGCCATCCCAAGAAGAAGTTTTCACAGTAGAGTCCCAGCCTCCTCCCTCAAGATAGTACACCAAGGTTGTTCAAGAAACAACCAAGTTCAGAACTAGAGATTACAAATAGGGAGACACAGTATGGATGTGGGACACAAAGAAGGGAGAGCCTACTAATGTCAAAGGAAATGCACAGTTTTGGCTTGGACCCTTTAGAGTTGGAAGAAAGTCAGTCAATGATGCTTACTATTTGTCTACATTGGAAGGAAGAAGGCACCCATTACCAGTTAGCAGACACCTCCTCAAACCCCATCAGGGGGTAGAGACTTTACTTCACCAGTAAGTAGAGGTAAGTAGCTAGGCATTTTCATTTATTGTATATACCATTTTCATTTCATACTAGAATAGTTTTTATTTCCATTTGTATATATGCTTGCTTTCATTTTTTGCACTAGACATATATATATATGATTTAGAATCCTTTCGAAACCAATTCCTAGGGTGTGAGATGAGATTTCTCTTACCTATTGAATTTGTGAATCCCTGTTGCAGTAGGGGTGATATCACCATCCCAAATGATTACTAATAGACTTATGTTGAGATCGAGCAGGTCACAGGTTATGACAAAGATGTTGAGGTTCTCATGCACTCTACGGTGAGCACATGCCCCCAAGTTGGAGCCATATGTTACACCCTAGCCTAGGGATAACTAAGGAGATTATGTATCAAGGCCCACAGGTCCTAGAAATGGAGTACCGAGAGCCTGATCGACTCGAGCATGGCCCTGGAGGGCCCATACTTTTCTGCTTTAGCGCCTCCACTTTGTCAGCAAAACAACATCCATCACATAGGCATGGTCCTGCATCAGAAATGGGTCTTTCTCCATGATGTAATGAGTTCAGGTATCATGGTATGTGTCAGTCTGATTCTCAAAACATTTGAATATGTGCATTTAATTCTTTTTTCTTCTAACGTGTTCTTGGAACTTATGCCTTTCGACTTGACCACACCTGGGGGGGATGATAGGATGCCCTTGTAAGTTGGTTCACACAGGGTTTGAGTTTCCACTGGGTGGATTCATGAAATATCATCATCTGCTCCCACCATACTTACCACTTTTCATCTTTTTCCCGCTCATCCATCCCATACACTGGTATGGGCATTGGGTTTTCCAAACTATCCAAGGGTTGTACCTTACCTTGTGGGAAGAAGGGGTTAAATTTCTAGAGGGTAAAAGTAGAAGGAAAAATATAAAATCTAAAATCATGAAACCTTCAGATGCTTCGCCCAGGGATCCTCGAGAAAGCAATAAAACCCTTCTCGGCAAGAAACAGAGGGACACGTAAAAATAATAAAACAAGACCTAGTTGGAGGATAGGGGGTCTCATCATGAGTGAGCCTATTAGGTCCATGGTCATGTAGAAGTATGACACTACCATTCATCTGGTCACCATGCCATGGTAGTGGCTCTTGGTGGCATAGCCAAGAGAAAGGGGGTCTCATCACGAGCCAACCTTCTCATTTCTGTGAAATTCTTATGGGTAGCATTGTCACCACTAGTCACCACACTAAGGCAGTGTCCCCTAACTAGTCTCTTGAAAGAAAAAACAAATAAGAATAAAAGATAAAAGGAATGAATGGACTTTGAAACATTTTCATCCATGACAAGGTGCAACTCACCCTCTTCAGAGGCACCCATGGGTAAGCCATACATTTCCCTGTTATCACTGCACCCATTACCCATACATCCCTTACCACCTCATCCACTTACATGGCTTGGATTTGAATTCACCCGGAAACATCCCACATTCAATGAGAACTAGCCCAGTAGGACATCCTAGCATCCCCTTCTGAACCTGGCTTGTAGAATAACATAACGTCTTTGAGCACTTGTCCGGGAAAGGGGGTTTCATGCACATGTTTAAATAACTTGATGATTAGATGTGATTGACATTTCTATGATCCATGTGACTTATGAGCCCATGGAGGGCATTCGTGTTGATGTTGCAGGGCCACCCCGATGGACATGTACATATGGGGAGATTATTAGTTTGGACCTCCTTAGGTAAAAAATCCCACCAGATGGATGCTGAGACCCAGCCAGGGGTAGAGATAGATCAGGGATTTGCAGCAGAGAAAGAGGAGGATGTTCCAACAGGGACAGTCTAGCAGTCCTGGACCTAGGGGGGGTTTTCCCTTTTCACCATGATGTAGGCATTGGAAGGTCCATGACATCACCCATGACATCACCCAACATTTTGGATGCTTTGGAGGCAGTTGTGTGCCAAGTGGCATGCGTGGCAGGGTCCTGAGGCCCAAGGTGTTGGAGTTACTTCACACACACCTAGGATTTATTTTTCCTAAGATTTTTCATTATTTATTAGTCAGAATTAGTTAATATCCAGTCTCCTATATTTTAGGAGAGAATATTCCACCTGGAGAATATTCTCTTTCAATTGACACTTCAGTTTGACTAGTTGAGTTGAGTCTAGATGTTGCATTGGTTTTGTCACCATGAAACATTGGTATCATCACCATGATAATGTGCACTTTCCTTGGGATCATCACCAGACTGGCACATTATCCTTTATTCCTTGATATACTCCTCAGTACACTCTGTTCATTCAGTTAACTGAAGACTAGTTGAGTAGTTAACTCATCTAGGTGGCAATTCACTCCTGTAATTACCTAAGAGACTAGACTAGGTGGCAGTTCACTCCTATACCTGTTGGTGTGTATCCAGATCACTCTAGACCACCACTATGGCACATTGGTTCTCCTCTAGTGTGCATTAATTGAGTTATACAAAGTATATCATGTGTAAATTATTCATTATTCATTACAGTTAATGAGAATTCTTCTATTTGTTTTCTCCTTCTTCTTATTTCTCAATTTATCTCTGCAAATGTGTGTAGTATTTTCTAGCTAGATATATTATGTGCAGTTTCAACACATTTACATGGTATCAGAGTCGACAGACTTCTAAGCAAAATCTACACCAAAAAATTTTGCAGGTACAAAAGATTAAAGACATCGGAAAGATGGACTTCCAAAAAGAATTCATTCTTACACCTTACAACTACTTTGCATGGAAGGAGAAAATAGACATACATCTCTGAACCATATGATTGTATAGGTTAACCTTGAATACATATATAGAACCGACATCATCCATAGAAAAATCCAAGTACTTAAATCGAATGGATGAAGCACTCGGAACAATTTGTAGTCTTATTTCTCCTGATCTCATTTTTCACATATCTTCCTATAAGACTCCCAATGAAGCCTAGACCACCTTGGAAGGTCTCTTTGGAAAACAATATGAAATGAGGAGACACATGCTAGAGGTGGAATTTCTCACATTGGATCCAAAAAAGGAGGAGACACATTGGATCCAAAAAGCTTCAACAATATCCAAGATTTGTTTACAAAATTCAAGGATTTACTGTCACAACTCAAAGCTTGCAGGGTTGATAAATCTAAGGAGGAGAAACAAATGGTTCTCACCATTCTCTCCAAACTTGGTCTTGAATTCTTTGTATTCATATCCACATTCTATTTTTTCAGATTCACCTCTGGAGCCACCTGGAAGATGTCTTCTCTTGAGGACTTTATCGAATCCCTGACACAAGAGTAAACCAAGCTCATCGACATGGGAAAAATCAAAGGCCCAAAGGTGCATGCACTCATTGTGAAATATGGCAGTCAAAAATATCATAAATCTAAAGATAAATACAAAAGTAAAGCTCATGCACATCCGAAGAAGGAAGGGTACACAAAACCCTTCACCGATGCTTGTGGATCCAAAGGGGAAAAGGGAAGAAATGGAGAGAAATGCACATACTGTCACAAAGGATTACATCCATAATCCACATGCATGAAAAAACAAATAGATATAATGAATCAAATACTTCAGTAAAACAACCTTGGAGATCGCATCCCCGAGGGTGATAAGAAGAAGAGGCTAGAAGATTAGAATCCAAAGAAAGGCATTTCTATCCATGCCTTGATTTCCATCAACTCCTCTCCTGATGCTTGGATCGTAGATTCGAGAGCATAACATCACATGGATTCCTCAAAAGTAGTATATTATTCATTGTATGAATGCAAAGATCCTCCTATTCTTATGGGGGACAACTCTTCTATCGAAGTCACTGGCAAAGGAAGGATTGAACTCACCAACAGAAGCTTCGAGAATGTGTTTCATGTTCCCAAACTTTCGTCAACCTTCTCTCCATGTATCAGATGATGAATTCTGGCATTGGAAATAAATTCATATTCACACCAAATGTCATGGACATATATGACATGCAAACCAACTCCAGGGTTGCTACCGGTGAGGTAAATCATCAGTCTAGATTGTATACATTTTCTGAATTCATTGAACTTGATTCTTCTTTACTACTTACTCATGTTGATGAAATTTGTAGGATATGGCACAAAAGGTTTGGACATTTGAATTTCAAATACATGAAACAAATTATAAAGAAAATATTGGTTGATGGTCTCCCAGACATCCATTTCTCCAATGGAGTATGTGAGGGATGTGTTCTCGGAAAACACCCTCAAGAGAAATTCGACAAAGGAAAGTCTCAGAGAGATTTTGTGCCTTTAAATTTGATTCACAGTGACCTTATGGGTCCTTTTCCACATCCATGTATGAGAAAATTGAGGTTTGTTCTCATTTTTGTTGATGATTTCTCACGTTTTACATGGATTTACTTTCTCAGGAAAAAATCTGAGGTCTTTCAACACCTAAAAGATTTCAAAGCCCTAGTTGAGACACAGTCCAGAAAGAATATAAAAGTCCTCTAAACTAATAATGGGGGAGAATATGTATATCATGATATCCATAATCTTTTCCATGAGGCAGGGATTCAGTTGCAGCACACAGTTCCCTATACTCCGCAGCAAAACAGAGATGTTGAGCAGAAAAACAAATCTCTAAAGGAGATGGAATCTTGCATGATGCATGCAAAGTCACTACCATAGAGACTATGGGCCGAAGCATTTAATTGTGCAACATACATCCAAAAAAAATCGCCCCATATATTTTTCAAGGATAAGACCCCCTACGAGGCTTGGAACAACCTCAAATCGGAAGTGACCCACTTTTGTATTTTCGGTTCACATGCATGGGCCCGAATTCCTTGTGAAAAGAGGAAGGCACTTGATCCATAGAGAAATGAGTGTATTTTTGTTGGATGCCCCGATGGTGTGAAGGAATATAGTCTTATTGATCTTTCCTTGGACCAACTCATCATTGAGAATAGTGTCCAATTCAAGGAAAGTGTCTTGCATGTACCTCAGCAGCCACATGTAGACACCTTCATTCTTCCACCTATCTAAGATGATGAGCATGCACATGCCGACTCTTATTGAGATGAGAGTTCTAATTTAGATAGTTGGTGGGGAGCTTGTTGTATCTCACACACTCCATACCATATCTCTCCTAAGAAGTTGGTGTAGTTTCCAGGTTCATGCAAGACTCGCATGAGCTACATTGGAAGGCTGCAAAGTGTATCCTTCGATACGTACAGGGAACCATCACCTTTGAGATTCATTATGCAGCAGAATCTACATTAGATCTCATCGGTTTATTGATTATGACTGGGCTGGCGATAGCACTGATCGCAAGTCCACATATGTTTACTCACTCAGTCTTGGTTCCGAGCCTATATGTTGGTTGAGCAAGAAGAAAGATGCCATTTCTCTATATTCAGTCGAGGTAGAGTACATAGGGGTAGTTAACATAACCATTTAGGCTATGTGGCTACAAAATTTTCTCACTGCGTTGAGCATTCAGTTTCATCAGCCTATCGTCATCTAGTGTGAAAACCAGAGAAATCTGAAGTTTTGCAGAGATCCAGTTCAAAGGCAGTGGACGAATCACATCGAGATCCACATGCACTACATCTGGGACTTAGTACACGAGGGTATCATCGACCTACAGTTCTGTCCTTCAGCATAATACACGGCAGACATCTTCACCAAGGCCTTCATTAAGCAGAATTTCCATTCTCTTCGAAGTCGTATTGGAGTGAAGGACACAGTTGCCTAGCAACTATAGTTATTCTTTTTATATACATTTTACCTTGAG